>JAGKTI010000422.1:19677-37847 GCA_018397915.1 Birgus latro
TATATATATATATATATATATATATATAAAAGTGTTGCCAATTTAGCACTTTTTGTGCTAGATATGGCGTGTTTTGGAGTTATATATAGTGCCACATTTTTTTTATATAGCGCCATGGCATTTTTTAGCTCTTTTTTGCCTAATTTACTCTTAGCTCCAGATTTAGTGCTTTTAGCAACCCCCCTGGGGATAGCAGGGTTTCAAGAATACTCCCCCAGTATCCCTGCTTGTCATATGAGGTGACTAAAAGGGTTGGTGGTGGGTTAGTGCCCCACCCCGTAAAAAGAACTAACTGAACAAGCGAACAATGCGCCTCGGACCAGGACGGACCATATGTTGACGATTAAGGAACGGACAAAGGGCATTCTGAGGGTGGGGCATGGAATGTGAGAGGAGTGAATGATGAAGCGAAAGAGAGAGAGATTTTTCAGGTGCTTGAGAATGCAAGAGTGGATGTATGTTGTTTAACTGAAACCAAATGGAAAGATGAAAGCGTGAGAGAATGGGAATACGGTTTAGGAATATGTGCAGGAGTTAATGAGAATGAGAGGGCAAGAGAGGGAGTATGTCTGATGATAAGCAAGAAGTGGAAGGAGAATATAAGAGAGTATGGAACAGTGGGTGCAAGGATTGTATGGGTGAGGATGAAAGTAGCTATACAAGCTTGGGCGACTGTATGTGTATATGCGCCGGCAGAGGACCGAGTGGCAAGAGTGAAAGATGATTTTGGGCAAGTGTAGAAGCATGTTTGGACAAGTTTGAGAGGAGCAAGAGAGTGTTTTTGATTTTAACATGAATGGCAAAGTTGGGAATGTACGAGTGGATGGAGTGGTTGGTCATTGGGGTGTGCCAGCTGAAGTGGATGGGAATAGTAGTGCCTTGGTGGACATCCGTGTTGGTAAAGGGTTGGAGGAAGAGTGGTGAACTTGTAGAACGGAAGGCAGTGATAGATTACGTGTGTGTGGATAAGCGAATGAGAAGGCAAATGTTGGATGCAAGAATGTGGAGAGGGTGGGGAAACGGAATCTCTGCTGCAAAGAAAGTGGGTGAAGAGACCAAGGGGAAGACAGGAGGAAATAGCTCCTGTGAGAAGAGTGGAGAAGTTACAAGATAGAGATAAAATGGCAGAGTATAAGAGCATAGTGGAAGAAAGATTGGGAAGGTATGAGTTAGAGCAGATGGAAGGGATGGAAGATGTATGTAAGATTTTCACGGAGGAGATAGGCAGAGCGGGTGAGGTGGTTTGTGGAGTGAGGAAGAGATGCAGGGGTGTGCAAGGGACAGCATGGTGGAATGATGAGGTGCAACGAGCTGTGGAACAAAAGAAGAAGGCATATAGTGAATGGCTAGCAAGCAGAGGTAGGGGAGAAGATGAGAGAGAGAAGAGAGAGGTATATGTGAGCTGGAGAAGAGAGGTGAAGAGATTGGTGAAGGAGAGTAAGAAGAAAGTGGATGAGGAGTTTGGGAGGAATCTGAGTGTAAAATGGAGGGAGAGTAAGAGATTGTTTTGGATGGAGGTAAAGAAAGTAAGACAGTGTGAAAGGGGAAATAGTAGGGGAGTGAAAGATGGGAATAATAGATTGCTGGTGGAGAGGAGAGAGAAATTGAGGAGATGGAAGAAGCACTTTGAGGATTTGTTGAATGTGGAGAGTGAGAGCAGTGTGAGTATAAGTGGTTGGGGAATGGCTGGGAGAAGAGGTGAGAGGAGGGAGGAAGAGATCAGTAGGGCAGAAGTAGTGGAAGCAATGAAGAAGATCAAGATGGGAAAGGCCCCAGGAATTGATGGAGTGTGTGGTGAAATGCTGAAGTATGGGGGTGAGATTGTTGTGGAATGGATATTGAAGTTGTGTAGATTGGCTTGGGAAGAGGGAAGGGTTCCAGAGGACTGGAAATAAGGTATAATTGTTCCTTTATATAAAGGAAAAGGGGAGAGAGAAGTATGTGGTAATCATAGGGGGTATTTGCCTTCTTAGTGTGACTGGAAAGATATATGGTAGAATACTTATTGATAGGGTTAGGCATATAACAAAGGAGTTAGTTGGAGAAGAACAAGGGGGATTTAGGAAGGGAAAAGGGTCAGATATTTGTTCTATGTTTAGTGGAGAAGTATCTAGAGAAGGGAAAGAAAGTGTATGCTGCCTTCATGGATTTGGAGACAGCTTATGACAGAATAGATAGGCAAGGTATGTGGAAGGTATTAAGAATATATGGAGTGGAGAGGAAATTGTTGAGTGCTGTGAAGAGTGTGTACAAAGGAGCTAGGGGTACTGTGCGAGTGGATGGTGAGCTAAGTAAGTTCTTTGATCAGAAAGTGGGATGAAACAGGGTTGTATGATGTCTCCATGGCTGTTTAACATATACATGGATGGGGTTATAAACGAGGTGCAAGGTAGGGCAGTGGATGTGGGAGTGGCTCTAATGAATAAAGGTGAGATGTGGAAGATTCTGGTGGTGTTGTTTGCTGATGATACAGTATTATTGAGTGAAGATGAATGGGAGTTGCAAGGTTTGGTGAATGAATTTGGGACATTGTGTAACAAGAGGAATCTGAAAGTCAATGTAAACAAGAGTAAAGTTATGGTGTTTGAGAGGAATGAAGTCACAGAATGCACAGTGAGGTTGGATGGTGAGGATAAGAAGAATGTGAGTGCATTCAAGTACTTGGGTAGTGTGATGAGTAAGGGTGGAAGTTTTGGGAATGAAATACTAGAAAGAGTTCAGCAGGGAAGGAAGGTTGTTGGTTCACTGAAAGTGATGATGAGAAATAGGGAGGTGAGTATGGAAGTCAAGAAGTCATTGCATGATAGTATTGTGATCCCTACCCTGATGTATGGAAGCGAGGCATGGACCCTGGTAGAGAGTAACAAGGCAAGTGTGAGAGCAGTGGAAATGAGTTACAGTACTTGAGAGGAGCATGTGGAGTGACACGGAGGGACAGGTTGACAAATGAAGATGTGAAGGAACGTTGTGAGCTGGATGTGGATGTCGTTGAGAAGATTAGGAGAAATACACTGAGGTGGTTTGGACATGTGGAGGGAGGGAGAGGGAGGGTAAGACCGAGCATGAGGTGGAGGGATGGAGTTGAGAGGTATATGAGGGAGGGGGGAGTGAGTTGGGGGGAGGGTAGGCAAATGGTGGGTGACAGAGCGACTTGGAGGCGTTTTGTCTGCGGCCACCCTTTGCGGGATTAGGGCATCGGGCAGTAGATAGAAGATCTGTAAGGTTAGCCAGGAATATACGCTGGGTGGTAACCATATAACCAAGTTTTGGCGCCTGGTGGTTTAGTGGGTAATTACGGCACTCCAATCGGACTGAACCAGTGAAGGTTTATATCCAAGGGATGGTTGAAGTTTACTGCTCATGTAATGCCACTCAAGGATGAGTGAGGCTGGTCACTCTCATCTTGAATGTCAGGACCAACTTGCTTAGCCTCAGGCTCCTACGTTCCTCATGGGACAACGTAGGATTGGATGATGGATGGATGGATGGATCGGTAAATTTTGAAAATAGGCCTACTGATAGAAATTAAAAAGCTTTTTTGTTAAGTGAGGAATCCTTCAGTTCCGTCCTGGCCGCCAGCGCCGTGGCGCCACCTGGTCTGGAGAATGGATGTGTCCATGACGGACAGACCGTCCACCACGTCCAGTAGAGGCTTAACCCTTGTCTGTGATGTGTCACCTCCAGAAATGAGTTGTTTCTCCTTGGACATTATTTTCGGATGCCTTTTTATGATGAGCAAAAAATACACTCAACACTTCAGAGCTCAGTGGCTTACTGACTCCAGATTTAAAAACTGGCTAATGAAAGTAGGTGATGTCACAAAATGTTCCTACATAAACTGTAAGTGTTCAGTGGCGGCCAAGTTGAGTGACTCAGAAAGGCATAAAAATACAGTCAAGTACAAGAAGGCTGAGGAACCATTCTCTTAACAAAGACAGCCCAAACTTCAGTTTGTTAAACCAAGTAATAGTGTACATGAAACCGAAGAATGCATGTTTGTTCATAGATGAACATTGCTCCTTTAGAGTAGTTGATCATTTAAGTGCACTCTGCAATGAACATTCCTCTGACAGTAATACCTAAAGCCAAAAAGATCAAAGTGTAGTGCTGTTGTTTGTAATGTACTTGCTCCATGTTTTGTGACTTGAAAGCTGACACTGGCAACAGTAAATTCAGTTTACTGATAGACGAGAGTAATGACATATCTGTAAACAAGTTGCTGGTTATAGCCATTAGATATTACTCTGAGGGAAAGAAACAGATTGTGGTCACATTCTTAGACGTAGCTGAATTGAGAGAGTGCCGTGCTGATGCTATATGTGATGCATTGAAGGAATCCATGAAATGTAATGAACTAGAGTTACAAAGACTTATTGCACTTGACACTGATAATGCAATAGTTATGACTGGTGTCAACAATGGAGTTTATACAAAATTAAAATCTGAAATTCCTCATCTGATATTAGTTAAATGTGTGTGTCACTCGCTTCAACTTGCTGTTTCTCATGCTTCTTCTGAATGTCTGCCTAGGAATTTTGACTTTATGATCCAAGAAACATATAACTGGTTTTCCCATTCTGCACTACGCCAAGCTAAGTACAAGCAACTTTTTGCACTAATAAATGAAGGGCAGTCTTCCTTGAAACTAGTACAGATCAGGCAGACCTGATGGATGTCCACTGAATCTGCAATTGTGAGAATAATGCAGCAGTGGACTCAGCTCAAAACCCATTTTGATTTAGCAAGAAAGGAAGAGCAACGTTAACACTGCCGATCTTCTTTACTAAGTGTTTTGTGACATGAAAAATTATGTATTTCTCATATTTTTGAAGCAAATTCTTCGTGAAGTCCAAAGTGTGAATTAGAAATACAAAGCTGATATTCAGGACCCAACAAAGTTAATCTGTGAATTTCTTCATCTCACTGACTCTCTTAGTGTCATGATTGTTAATCCCAGGGAAAAAATTAAAGGAAGGTGGAGAGGTATATGAGAGAAGGGGGTGTGAGCGGGAGCAGGGCAGTGAAATGGCGGGGGATAGAGCGACATGGAGGTGATTTGTCTGTGGCCACCCTGTGCGGAACTGAGGCGTCTGGCAATAGATAGATAGATGCACTTTATGACAATTTGGACCCCAAGTCATACCGAAGCTATGAGTTTGAAAATGTCCGAGTGCAAATTTCCTGATGAGAGTGATATTCGAAAAAGGTGAATAAAATTTGTAATAGAGCTTGTCAAACAACTTCGTCAACGTTTGCCTGATAACATCAAAGTATTCCAGTCAGTGTCATGTTTGAGCTGGAGTGAATGTATGAAGCCTATAAAAGTTGATATATTGGATCTTGCAAAACTGTTTGTTACTGATGCTGCAGCTCTCACCCGCATCGATTTCCAGTGGAGATTACTTCATCACTTCTAGTGGACACAGACCTCTCTGACACTATTACATTGTGGGTAGATGTAGCATCATATAGGGATGCGACTGAAGAAAATCCTTTCCAAGAACTGTCTGATCTGGCCCTAACAATACTTTATATACCTCATTCCAATGCTAATGTGGAATGAGTTTTCAGCCAAATGGGCTTTGTTAAGTCAAAACTAAGTAACCAGCTAAGAATTAAGAGTTTAAACACTGTTTTGACTATCAAGTATGGACTGAGAAGGCATGGGAAATGTTCTTATGATTACAAACTAACTGAGAGTGTTTTGAAAAATATTGGATCTCTGGATGCATATCAGACTTCATCTGAACCATCAACCTCGCAACAGTCGGAGGAGGGAACGGCGTCGAGGGAGACCCTAGAGAGATGACAGAGTGGGAATTAGCAGATCTACAGTGATCACTACTATACTGGTGAGTAAGAAGATGCATTTAATGGTGTGTGTAGACCAGAATGAATTTACCATATTCAAAAATAATTTTTGATGCTTTTTTTTTGGTGCTTTTCCACGAAAATTTAGCGCTTTTAAGCGCATTTTAGGTAATAGTCTAGCGCTATTTTGTGACTTTCAGTTGGCAACTCAGCTCAAAACTCTTACATCCAACAATCTTCCTCTTATATTCCTGGACACAACCACATAGTCCATCAATGGTCTATGAACAACCCTTCCACCCTCCTCTCTCACCCATGTATACAGTACTTATAAATATCTTTCTTCTCAAACAAGGTATTTCCAATCATCATCTCTCGCTCATCAAACAACCCTGTCATTCGTTCCCCATTTTCATTTCTTCCAGGCACACCATGCATACCAAGTACACCTTCAACTGCTACATTTCCCAATCTAGCATTCAGATCTCCCATCACTACCACATTCACATTTGCTCCAAAACTCTGCAGACACTCATCAACATCATTCCAGAAAGACTTCCTCTCTTCTGCATCCCTTTCACTATCAGGCCCATATGAACTCACAAATATCCACAACTCATGTTCAAATTTTGCTTTCACTCACATTACTCTCAATGACACCTCCTTCCATTCAGTCACACACTGCTGCACTTCCGAGCTCACAAACAAGGCCACACCTTCTCTCGCCCTTCCTCTATCAACACCTGGCATCCTTCCATTCGCACTTCCAAACTTAGACTCATCTTTCCCTTTCAGCTTTGTTTCACTCAAAGCCAATACATCCACCTTTCTTCTTACAAACATTCTCCCAGTCTCCTCCCTTTTAGCCTCAATTGTACTACATCCATGCACATTCATTGACTCAATCTTCAGGGTACAGGGATACACCTTCAACTGCTACATTTCCCACTCTAGCATTCATATCTCCCATCATTACCACATTCACATTTGCTCTTAAACTCTGCAGACACTCATCAACATCATTCCAGAAAGACTCCCTCTCTTCTGCATCCCTTTCACTACCAGGTCCATATGCACTCACAAATACCCACAACTCATGTTCAAATTTTGCTTTCACTCTTCCATCCGATCACACTGCTGCACTTCTGGGCTCAAGAACAAGGCCACGCCTTCTCTCACCCTTCCTCTGTCAACATCTGACTTCCTTCCATTCACACTTCCAAACTTAGACTCATCTTTCCCTTTCATCTCTGTTTCACTCAAAGCCAACACATCCAACTTTCTTCTCACAAACACTCTCCCAATCTCCTCCCTTTAGCCTCAATCATACTACATCCATGCACATTCATTGACCCAATCTTCAGGGTACAGGGATAACTCAATCCCCCATCCCTTTCTATTCCCTGTCTCACTGTAGGAACTAAAAAAACAGAGTAGGGGGTCCCTACTCCCCTCACCCCGCAACTTTTAGTCGCCATTTACAACACGTAGGGAATACGGTTGTAGAATTTTTCCTAATACAACCTGGCTGCAGAGTGGTAGTACAAACCCATTGTGCAGCCAGATTGTGTCACTTATCACTCGTCACCCTTGAGCAGTATATCAAGGACTTCCTGGAAAATGATGTGGGGAGGAAATGATGTGGGTCTGACTGAGGCCAAAGCACGGGGGAACAATAGTGATGCCACCAGCCCACCACCAACTGATGCATGAACACACAAACTGTGTGGAAATGATGGCCACCCTGGCCTGAGGTTAAGCAGTCCAGACTGCTTCTAGCTTTTTCGGAGTTTTCTCAGTATATAAGAAATAATTTTGGTCTGCTCCTCGACTCCAAAAAAAGCGAATTCCAGTCTAATGAAGTGCATTGCAGCGAGGTCATACTGTGCCTGTATAGGAATCAGGCTATATCTGTCTATATGCAAACTGTATACAGTAATTCCTCATTTACCCAGACATGATAGAGCCAAAGGCATAACCAGGTAGTGGCAACATCCAGACAATGAACACTATTCCCCTACCATACCAGACCCCACCTATACCCAACCTCCAACCTATACCTAACCTATTTGTACAGTAGCCCTGCTTAATTTGGCAGTGTTTTCCGGTCATTCAGGGAAATTTTGACATCAAAAGACACAAAGGAATACCCAAAGTAATGCTAAACATGAAGAAAATCATGCAGAAAAACCATTGAAAACCAAAAAACACCCTACCTATACACTACTGTATGTACAGACCCCTCCTTATTTTGGCAGTGTTTTCTGGCCATTTTGCCACATTTTGACATCAAACCATAGATAGGATTATCCAAAATAATTTTCAACACACACACACACACACACACACAAAATGAAAACTAAAAAAACTCCCTACCTGTACACTACTGTATGTACAGGCGAGGAAAGTTCTACGTTAAACACTTGCTTACCACTTCAAAATGGTAATTGTGAGACAAGTGGAAGCGAAACAGTAGCCAACATTCATCTATCTGGTAGTTGTGTGAGAAGCATGGGGATGGAAGAGGGAGGGGTAGGAACTATCAGCTCCCCCAGCCTTCCTCCTCCCTTAACCTCTCCCCTCCCACACAGTGGTACCAAACATTTGAGTGTCTAGAGATTGCATCATTAGTGGCTGTCTCACACATAAAGGTCCGAACTGGCAGGCAGGTGTGTAAGGCGGAACTTTCCTCAGGTGTACATTACCCCTCCTAATTTTGGCACTATTTTCAGATCAATCTGCCATATTTAGCCATCAAAACACACATAAGAATATCCAAAGTAATGCTAAACACCAAGAAAACCATGAAAAAAAAACAATGAAAACCAAAAAACACCCTACCTATACACTACTGTATGCACAGTACCCCTCCTAATTTTGGCACTGTTTTCCAGTCATTCTGCCATACTGAGACATCAAAACACAAATAGGGTTACCCATATTAATGCTAAACATCAAGAAAACAATGCATAACCAACCAAAATCCACAAAAAACCTTAAAACGGTTTGAAAATCAATTATCTATGACGAGTGATTGCCCCCATGGCTCAAAAAAAAATCCACGGCCAAATATGCCACAGGAACTTGATTATAGTATACCATCATCTTTGCTGGTGTTTATACTATAAGCTAATAAAAACACATAAAACTGATAAGTAGTACAGAAATGCAGTGAGAATAAAGTGTTCAGGAGTAAAACTTACTTACCTTCATATAACTTTCCACCATCCTAGTGCAAAATTTTACCAGCACCTGCCAAGAGTTAAACATATATCTAGATGCAGAATTTCATGAGCTTTCTCATGGAGTTTGCGGAATTTTGATATGACCCATAGTAGTCGAATAAATCGCAAAAAACTTTGAAAACTCACGAGTCAGTGTTATCACCACAGTGGAAGGAAGGGACTAAGGGAGTGAATGGGGAGCCAGGAGGGATGAAAGGGGGGGGGGGAAGAAGTGAGGTTGTGGGCAGGATTCTCCCCCTTCTGTCAACAAGCGGACGGGCGCTAGTACTGTACATTTACTCGTGGCCTGCAGTCTTTTAGATGCTGAGTGGCCATGAGGAAACACAACTCATGGTGACTGGAGGACTTTCAACGTTTGGTAGAAAGGCGGATGGCTGCTGTCACTGAACACGTGCTTGTGGCTTGTGGTCTGTGTTCGATGGTGGCAGAGGACTTAGCCCAGTGGTCGCATGATTTTGGACATTCAGTGGGGATGCATACATTTGTTTTGACACCACCTGCGGGTTACAGTCATATTACTTGGGTGCTGGAGGTTCGTTGGGAGTGATCGAACAAGCACGCAGCTTTGACCAGTCAGTACAGGGGAGGACAGACATTTTAGCTCTGGTTATGGGTTATGGACTACCTCCGCTCACGGCTCGAGCCCAGCGGCCATGATACCAAATGTTTGAACATGTCGGCTGGCCGGCCAAATTCTCGGGGACTTTTACGTCTGTATAATAGCAAGTAAATTTGGATAATGGCTTAACAGAGCCAAGGTCCAGCATCTGGATAATGAACATGTCTGGGTACTGAGCATCCGGATAAATGAGGGACTACTGTATACCGTAATCTCTCAATTATCTGATGTAAATTAGCCAACCCCCATGCTGAATAATGCAAAATGCCATATACTGCATTTTTTTTTTTTTTGTGTCCGACTCTGGGCATAGGCTTTCACAGCCTGCTATCAAGGCCCAGCAGTCCTCCTACATACCATACACCTCTACATGTACTCCCAATCAGCTATCCATTCGGCCCTGAGCCAGATAATGTGTCGCTACCCCAAGCTATCTGTCTCGGCCCTTCATTCTAAAAACTTTCCTACAATATTACTCAAGAATAAAAGATTTAAATTAAGCATAAAATACGATACAGTAATGGTAAAGTACATACAGTACATAATATAATCATAATCATACTGTACTCACCTAGTGTTGGCATCAGTGGAGGGTAGAACAGTACACTTAATCCCATGGGGGCTAATGGTGAATGGCTCCCACAAAGATTACTGCAGCTCCATCACCTCAGCCTCCATCTCAGTGAAGGGTGCTGCAGTTGGCACTGGAAAAGGAGTGGCAGAGGGTGTAAGGTGGAGATCCAAAGATGCCTCTGATAGGGATGAGACCTCTGGCAGCAACACCATCCTTGAAAGGGCTGAAGGCTGAGACTGGTGTCATGGCAGTGGTGCTTGGTTATGACACAGATGGTGCTGTGACAGAGGTGCCTGAGTGTGAAATAGATGGTGCTGTGGCAGAGGTGGCTGGCTGAGGTGCCTGGCTAGGGTGACCAAGGCCGATGTGAGCAGGTAGAGAGCTGGGGTGACATAGGCCAATGCAGGAGGACAAAGGCTGGGGTGACTGAGACTGATGCGAAGAGGTAGAGGGCTGGGGCGATGGAGTTGCAGACATCACGGGACAGATTAACGATGTGATGAAGGACTGTTAAGTGATCCTTCTCAGCTGCAGCTTGATAACATTGTCACAGCCCTCTTGCAGACAGGTGGCCATGACATTAGTAAAGAAGACCTGGTAGTTGGGGTGGTCGCAGTAGTTGAGAAGGATGTCCACAGCATCACAGACTTGCTGGAACCTGGGGATATCAGCCACTTCATCATCATCATCATCATCATCATCCCCTACATCCTTGTTACTCTCTGTGGTTATGGAATCCAAGATTTCTTGGTCGGACAGTGTCTGATACCTGGGGTCTCCCTCGTCCATTTTAAGTCAATTGTGGATGGTGTCCTCAGTTACCTGTTCTCCTGCAGTTTCCATCTGCCAGAAAAAGGCCTGAGCTTCAAATCCAGTGAAGTCAGCAATGGCCTCTTTGCCCTGGAGGACCTTGTTCCAACCAAGCTCATGGGTAAGTGCAGGGAATTCACTCCAGGCCTGGGCCCAGTTGTATATGGCAGACTTGAGGGAATACCACTTGTGGTTAGCCAAGGTCCTCTCTCCCCTACTGTCCTCGCTGTGGGCTGCCTCCTCCTCATCCTCGACCACAGTCAGCATGTCTTCCATAAACCTGTTCTGGTATGGTCGCTTCTTTGCCGCAATAATACCCTGGTCCATCAGTTGCAAGATGGAGGTTGAACTAGGGAGCAGGAACATGACCTTAATATGACCTCCATCTCCAATCAACTCCTTCTCAAAAGGATGAACAAGAGCACTGTCATGAAGGAGCAGAGCCTTCACTTGGTCGCAGTCAAGGCCAAGACTCTCCATTTGATAACAGATAATCTCCTTCACATCATTACTGTAGAACTACTCTCTGAAGAGCTTGGCTGTGGACCAAGCTTTCAGCGAGTAGAAATAAATCACTGAGAGACTGTCCACCAACCCCCAGAGGCAACATGGCTATTTTGCATGCTCCACTATAACAGGTTACAGACAATGAGGACCTGTTGCAAAGCTGAGACACATTGTTTGCTTGCTCACCTGATGACCAAGTATCGACTTCTCCTTCTCGTAAGCTATTGCTCGGGACACACCTGAAGAAGAGAACGTTTCATCAGTGTGTTATAAACCTGATTGAGACATAGACCTTCTGCATCAGTCAGGTTTTTAAGCTTTGTTTGAAATGCATTTACTCCATCTGTGTCTGTATCCAAAGCTTTACCACAGGTACTCTTGTTTGAGAGCCCATGACAAAGTTTAAACCAAGTCAGCCAACCTTTAGAGACTGAAATCCATGATGCCCAATTACTCAGTGAACTTGGTGGCTGCAGCCTTCAACCTGACAAAGCACACAATCACGCCACTGCCATGCTGTTGGCTGAACCACTTCAGACAGGCCTGGTCAAGTTCGCCATGGCATGGCTTGGTCATCATCTTGCGCTCATTCTGTTGAACAGTCGTGCCATGGTCACTCTGGAAGAACAGCTTGATGGAGTGCATGTTCTTCCACAGAACTTGCAATGTAGTCCAGGGCATGTTGTAGTGCTGGCTAGGCCTTGCAATGGTCCAGTCTTGCTCCATCTTCTTGATTATCTCCATCTTCTCCATGCAGAAAATGACGCCTCTTAGAAGGTGGTGGAAGTGCCATGGAGACAACACCAGGACCAGGGAAAATGCAAACAGGACCTGCAGCAGCCAGGGCACTGCCACAAACACCACAAACTCAGTCACCACGCAGAACTAGGGTGCAGTTGTCAGAGCACTAGAGCACGGAGCACTGATGGGCCACATGGGAAGTCACAGCACTACAGCGAGTGAAGCACGAAGGGCCGCAGGAAAGGTCACAGCACTGGGGGTAACCACCACATGGGTCACAAATGCACAATGCACAGATACATCCTCACTATACAGCAGTCACAGCACTAGGGCACAGAGCACTGATGGGCCACAAGGGATATCACAGCAATGTAGTAACAAGTGAGTCACAGCACTGGGGGGGAGCTACTGTCTGGGTCAGAACTGCACAACACACAGATACGTCCTCACTATACAGTAGTCAACGCACTAGGGTATGGAGCACTGAGGGGCCACAAGGGAAGTCACAGCACTACAGCAACGATTGAGGCATGGGAGGCCACAGGCTAAGTCACAGCACTGGGGGTAGCCAAGTCACCGTGTGGGTCACATATGCACAGTGCACAGATATGTCCTCACTAAACGGCATCTACGAGAGAGAGCAACAGTAGGCTTGGCAAATCAGATGGGCCACTCCAGCAATGCACTGTGACTGCCTGGAGCGTTGTGGGGTCTGGCCATGGACCAACTGGGTCCCGTGTCTGACCTGGATGATATACATCAATGCTGGAAAATGGACAATATGAGGCCTGTTCAGAAAGTATCCAACCTTAGGCTCTAAAAAAAATAAATACAATAGTCCCTCAATTATCTGAGGTAACAGAGTCAAGGGCATGTCTGGGTAATGACAACTTCTGGATAATGAACAATATCCCCCCCTACTATACCAAGACCCTACCAATACCCAACCTCCAACCTATACCTAACCTATTTGTACAGTACCTCTGCTTACTTTGGCAGTGTTTTTCCATTCATTCAGGCATATTTAGACATCAAAACACACATATGAATATCCAAAGTAATGCTAAACACCAAGAAAACCATGCATTAAAAAAAACACTGAAAACCAAAAAACACCCTACCTTTACACTACTGTATGTACAGTACCCCTCCTAATTTTGGCACTGTTTTCAGGTCAATCTGCCATATCTAGGCATCAAAATACACATAGGAAAATCCAAGATAATGCTAAAGACCAAGAAAACTATGAAAAAAAAACACACACACACTACCTATACACTACTATATGTACAGTACCCCTCCTAATTTTGGAACGGTTTCCAGGTCAATTTTCCATATTTAGACATCAAAATACACACATATATATCCAAAGTAATGCTAAACACCAAGAAAACCATGCACAACACTGAAAACCAAAGAACACCCAACCTATACCCTTCTGTATGTACAGTATGCCTCCTAATTTTGGTACTGTTTTCAGGTCAATCTGCCACATTTAGACATCAAAACACACATAGGATTATCAATATTAATGCTAAACACCAACAAAACAATGCATAAACAAAAAACATCCACAAAAAACCTCAGGATGGTTGGAAAATCAGTTATCTGACACCAGTGACAGCTGTTCCCAGGCCACAAAAATATTCCACAGCCAAATATGCCACCAGAAATTGGTTAAATTGTTATAAGTGGTATACCATCATCTTCACTAGTGTTTATACTATAAGCTGACAAAAACACAAAACTAATGAGTAAAAGTACAGAAATGCAATGAGAATAAATACCGTAGTGTTCAGGAGTAAACCTTCCCTTCATGTAACTTCCCACCATCCTAGTGCAAAATACTGCTGACACCTTCAAAGAGTTAAGTATATGTCTAGATGAAGAACTTCATGAGCTTTCTTGTGGTCCCTTTGGAATTTTGATACGACCAATAGTATTCAAATAAATCGCAAAAAAAAAAAAAAAACTCAGTGGTCAGTGCAATCAATATGATGGAGGGGAAGGGCTGAGGGAGTGAGGGGGGGGAGCCGGGAGGGTATGGAGGAGGGATGGGAAGGGTGAAGTGAGGCTGTGGGCAGGATTTTCATCCTTCTGTCACGAGGTGGATGGGCACTTTTACTGTACACTGACTCATGGGTTGTGGTCTGTTAATGCCCGGTGGCCATGCGGAAACACAACTTCCAGTGACAGGACGACTTTGGACATTTGGTAGAGAGGCAAACATGTACTTGTGGCTTGCAGTCTGTGCTGCACACTCGGTGACAGTTAGGAAAGACTGAGCCCAGTAGCCGCAAGACTTTGGACATTCGGTGGGGATGTGTACGGACGTTTTGACACCACTTATGGGTCACAGTTGTATTACTCGGGTGCTGGAGGTTCGTTGAAGGTGACTGGACGAGCGCATGACTGTGACCATTCAGTACAGGGGCAGATGGACATTTTAGCTCTGGTTGTGGGTTACGGACTACCTTCCCACTCACTTCTAGAGCCCAGCAGCCAAGATATCGAAAGTCTGAACATGATGGCTGGCTGGCCGAAGTTCTCAGGGACTTTTACGTTCGGATAATAGCAAGTAAATTTGGATAATGGTTTAATGGAGCCAAGGTCCAGCGTCCAGATAATGAACACGTCTGGATAAATAAGGGACTACTGTATTAATAGGCTGAGCTAGGCCTCTAATCCTCCTCAAAGTAGGCCCTTTCTGTCTTGACATAAGTAGCACAGCATTCTTTCCAATGCTTGAAATATTATTAAAAGTTGGTTTTCGGTATCTCCAGTAGGTGCTTTGTCGCATTCGTTATGATCTCTTTTCTTATCTCATGTCGGGAACCCTTCAGCAGAGTTTTGAGCTTTGAGAATAACCAAAAGTCACATGGAGCCATGTCTGGTGAGCACGGAGCCTGTGGGGTGTTGTGCTTGGCCCAAAATTCCTGAATCAGTGGAGAAGAATGGGTGGGGGCATTGTGAGGGTGCAACTTCCAACTTGCCGCTTTCCAAAGTCCTGGAACTGCGTCACGAAGGCGACAGATAGCATCAAGGTAGTAATGTTTGTTGACAGTCTGACCTTCTGGCGCATATTCGTAATGCACAACACCATGGTAGTCGAAAAAAGCTGCCAGCATGCGAGAGCATTTCACCTTGCTGCGGACCCGTCGTGCTTTTTTTGGCCAAGGCGACCCTGCTTGCTACCACTGGGACAATTGTGCTTTGGTTTCTGGGTCATACCTGTACACCCAAGTTTCATCTCCAGTGATAACAGTCCTCCATCTGGACTGCAATTAGCACACTCCAACATGCCTTGAGCCACGTTCATCCAAGAGAAGAGATCATGACGAATGTGATGGAGTGCCTGCAGGAGATACTGAAAACTGCCTTTGAAAAATGTTTCAGGCAATGGAAAGAATGCTGGGCTACATGTGTCCAGTCAAAAGAGACCTACTTTGAGGGGAATTTGTGTCCTAGCTCTACAGGTTAGCTATTTATTTTTTCAGTGCCTAAGGTCAGATACAACCTGAACAGACCTTGTACTCCTCATTGCTTCCTGCTTCTAAGTCAGATATTGCCCAATTTCACTGGATATTGTTTTAATAGAGCCGAGAAAATGCACCGGATATTTCAACGACGGATAATTGGAAGCCTACTAGCATTATATGAAATTATGTTATTTTGTCCCCACTCAGTGATTTTAGATAAGTCTTGATTTCTGGAGATTGCTGTACTGAGTTGGGAGTTAGGGATATTAAACATCATGAACAGTTGTTTAAGTGTGATGGAACTACGAAGCATTTTGAGTCATCTGCATTGCATATAAATGAGTTGGATTGTGGGTGATAGACAAGAGATCATTAATATGAATTAGGAATAGAGTTGGAGCCAGAACTGATTCTTGTGGCACACTGGGATTAACTGAGTAGAAATTGGAATATACATCACCTACTCTTATCTTCCTGTTGCTGAGATATGAGGAAATCAGTGGAACAAAAGATGATAAACTGTAGCAAGGGAATTTGTATAGCTGGGAATGGTGCCACACTCTGTCAAAAGCTTTAGAAATATCAAGGGTTGCTGCATGGGTTTCTCCAATCTGGTCAACTGACTGATAGATGGCATGAGTCAAGAGACTGAGTATATCAATGGTGGATCTTTCATGGCAAACACCACACAGTCTGACACTGATAAAGTTGTTGGATTTAAGATGTTTAACAATGTACATATTAATAACAATCACTTTACCAGGATGATGTGATAGCTATTGGTCTGTAATCAGAGGGATAAGAGGAACTTCCTTCTTTGGAATCAGGTGGATATTGGCTTCTTTCCAAGAATTAGGGAATGAAAAAGTGCATATGCACTGTCCAAATAATTTAGCCAGAACAGGTGCAAGGTCTGGGGAACACTCTTTCAAAACAAATGGAAGAATTCCTTCTCGAACTGGAGATTTGTTGGTAGGTAAAGTGTCTAGGATATATTTTACTTGTCTAGCCTGTATCTTTAGTAGAGCAGTTTCAGGAGAATGAAGCTCTAGTACATGAGCAATCAGACTGACTTCTTCTAAGGTAAAATTTCTGGCAAATGCACTGGCAAAAATGGTTGCTTTTCCACAAGGGTCAATTACAGTGTTTCCATCTGAAGATTTTAGCAGGGGAATAGGTGATAGCATGTTAAGGTTATTACTGAAAGAACTAAGAGTTTACCAGAATATTCTGTTACCCTCAGGATTATTTAATATTTTGGATGCTTGGTTGTGAAGAAAGTTTGATCTGGCGAGATATATTATTGCTTTTGCATCGTTTTAGTAATTTTAAACTGACTGAGAAATTTGGCGTTTTTTTCACCTTAAGTATGAACTATATGCCAGGTCTGTAGCCAGGGGGGTTGAGAGGGTCAGATGACCTCCCCATCTTCCTAAAGATTCACTTTCTCACGATTTGTTTTTTAATATTAGTGCATAAAGAGTCACACTCCATTGTTCAGAAATATTGTGGTGCTTCTGTATGTATACACCCAGACCCCCATAGCAAGTATGCAGCACACCTTTGACCAGATGGCTGCTATGCAAGTCCAGATTCAGCAGAAAGCGCCCCTCTCCCCTTCGAAAAGTCTGGCTACAGTGCTAGAGACTTTTGGTTGTTACTCTGACACAAATGCTATCAAACAAATTTGGGGAGTCCGAATTTCAACTAAACTGTTGACTGGGTATGAACAATTCCATACCAGCTTGTATCAAGTCATTAATGTGGGACTGGGTACAACTGATGTCAGTTGAGAAGAAAGATTGCCATGAATATCAACAAGATAATTTCTAAATCCATCCCAGTCTGCCCTATCAAAGTGCCATCTAGTCACTCTAATTGGTTCAGAACAGGGAGGTTTTGGGCAACTAACTAATGAGGCTTTGATGAGATTGTGGTCAGAGAAGTGGTAACAGTACCTCTATCCAGTATTGCTCTGGATTATTTGTCATGAATAGGTCCAAGAGAATGGCATTATGATCAGGATTATCTGGTATTCTGGTTGGTTGTTTTAATAACTGCATGAGATCAAAAGATTCTGCAAACAGCTCGCACTCTAGACCAGCATCGTCAGTCCTGGCAAAATGCAATAACCATGCTACATTATGGATGTTAAAATCACCCATATCAGTAATTCAAATGGTAAGGGTGAGGATAAGGTTGGTCAGCTGTGTGGATATGGAGTCAAATACACTGGGTTCTGATGAAGCATTGGGAAAGCAATAAACTACTGTATTTGGTTATATTTAGGTAATTTATTATTTGGAAAATATTAAAAATATATAGCATAAATGGGAAGCTGTTGAATGCTGTGAAGTAAGTGTGTGTGTGTGTGTGTGTGTGTG
>JAGKTI010000422.1:42846-82935 GCA_018397915.1 Birgus latro
TTCCACTTCTGAATCCAAACTGACTTTCAGTCAAAATATTCATCTCTTCCAGATATTTTATCCATCTATCTTTCAGGATTCTCTCACACAATTTCGCAACCATGCTGGTTAGGGACACTGGTCTATAATTCAGGGGTTCTTCCTTGTTTCCTCCCTTATAGATTGGCACCACATTTGCCCTCTTCCATTCCCGAGGCACTTTCCCCTCTTCCAAGGAGCACACAATTAAATTGTGAATCTTATCCGCCAGTTGTTCTCTGCATTCCTTCAGTACCCAATTAGAGATTCCATCCGGTCCTGGGGCCTTCCTTACATCTTGAGCTCCCAGTAATTTATACACTTCCTGCACTTCCACTTTTATATCTTTTATCACTACATTTCTAATCACTTCCTCTCCTTCCATAAACTCCCTTTCCTTAGTGAAAACCGATTGGAAGCATTTGTTCATTACTTCAGCTTGCATTACTGCATCCTTGTAGACCTCTCCTTCTACTTTCAGTCTGGTGATTCCTTCCCTTTGCTTCAATTTGCCATTAACAAATCTATAAAACAATTTGGGTTCATCCTTACATTTGTCAATTATACCTTTTTCAAAGTTCCTTTCTTCCTCTCTACGTATTCCTGTATATTCATTTCTAGTTCTTTTATATTCTTCCTTTGTTCTGATATTACCTCTCTTTTTCCATTGGTTCCATGCCTTGTCCCTCTCTTTTTTCGCTATTATACACCTTCTATTAAACCACACCTTTTTCCTGTTTTCTTTCCCACTTACTCTTGGCACATATTTTTCCACTCCCAAATTGTAGAGGTCCAAAAAGATATCCCACTTCCTTTGTATCTCTCTTGTTTCTCTGAACCCTCTCCAGTCCGCATTTTCAAAAAATTTTCTCAATTCTGCAAAGTTTGCTTTCCCAAAGTTGTATCGTCCTTGCCTATAAAGCTCATCTCTTGGCACCATGTTCCCTATCATCATCTGGAACTCAATGACCACATGATCACTCTTTCCTATAGGACACAGATAATTTAATGATTCAATTACATCAGGCTCCCTGGATAGTAGCAAATCTAATCTTGCTGGTGTGTCATCACCTCTGAATCGTGTCTCTTCTTTAACCCACTGTGTCATTACATTATTCATTGCTATATTTAACAATTTTGTGCCCCACGAATCTTCACTGCCTCCCGAGTCCCATTCCTCCCAGTTCACCTCTTTACAATTAAAGTCACCCATTAGGATTATATTGTTGCTTTTCTCGATCACTTTCTGTAGATAACTAACCATGTCTGACAACATCTCCTGGTATTCATCGTCATCCCATGCTCTCGTCTTAGGGGGAACATATACCACTGCCATATCTCTCTTACCATTCTCCCCAGTTTCTAATTTCAAATTTATGGCTTCGGCCCTACCCTCTGCCATTTCCACAGTATCTACGTTTATACTGTCCTTCACTGCTATCATCACTCCTCCTCCCATTTTTTCTTTTCTGTCTCTTCTCCATAATTTGTATTTCCCACCTCCCATATGAACATCAATATCTTCTTTCAATTTAGTTTCTACAAAGCACATAACATCAGGTTCGTGTGCCCTCAAAAAATCATTGATTTCTAACCTTGCCGATATTAGTCCATCAATGTTTGTGTACGGCACTTTCAAACTTTTTTCATCGTTTTTTATACTCTCGTCTCCCCTTCCTTCCGTCGATACCACTTTCTCAATTTCTGGTCCATAACTCTCCAATAGAACTCTGTCTTCTCTTTCTCCGTTCGTTGTTCGTTTTTTATCTTTGCTTCCTTTACTAACTCCGTTAATTTAGCTCTTTCCTCTTCATTTGCATCTCTCCTAATCCAAACATTTTTAAACCCCTCTTTCTCTGACAATTTCCACGTTCTACTTATGATTTCATTCACTATTACTTGGGACTTAAACTTTACTTTCATGGGCCTTGCCCCACCATCCTCGTACTTTCCTAACCTAAACACTTCTTCAATCTCTTCTTGGGCTTCATTGTTTCCTTCCATAACCAGTGATATTATTTCTTTAGCCTTGCTCAGTTCCTCTCTTTCTCTTTCAGATCTCACTGTCATTCGTTTTTCTTTTATTCCTGAAATTATCACACATTTTTTCTTGTCTGCTACATCCCTAACCAAAGATTCTCTACTTCTTAGTACTCTAACCACTTCCTTTTCCACTTTTTCCTTACTTTGTTGCTCTATGATTTCCTTCAAATTTACATTTCCTTCCTCCTGTATTTTCTTCCACCCCTTATGTTGCTCCTTGATTTCCTGAATATGCTCATCTTGCCTCCTCGATTTTGATTCGTATTCGTCTAGTTTACTTTTTATTCTGTCCCTTTCTTCTTCCAAACTCTTATTCTCCCTCTTCAGCTGTTTTATTTCATTTGATGCGGATTCATTATTCGCCTTTAATTCTGTAACTTCTTTTTCTTGTTCCTCACTACGTGTGCTAACCTTTTCTAGTCTATTCTGTAGGACTTTGATCTCTCTCTCTTGCTCTATGGTCCGTTCTTGCAGCTGCTTAATTACTTCCCATACCTTTTTTAACTCCTGGACATTCCTCTCCGCCGTTTTCTCGACTCCTGCTACTCTTGTTTGTTGCAGCTTATCACTTCCTTTGCCTACATTTAGCTCGGAGAAGCCCGCAAATTCCCCCTCGCCAGTTGTAAACAATCCTCCGTCTCTCTCCGCCATGATGCAACCATATGGAAACTTTCTTTTTCACTTTGTCTCGTATTTTTCGGGCAGAAACTTGTGTTTTTTTAAACTAATATCCGACGGGACCACCACTCACGCATTCAACCACATAATCACAATAGGCTATCTCCTTTTCGCTGCTAGTTCTGCGATTATTTCCCCTCGATCCAGGAGCAGCTCCGTCTCTCTCCCTCTACGACCGTGTGTGTGTGTGTGTGTGTGTGGATGGTAAACTGAGTGAATTTTTCTATCTGTATGTTAGATTGAAACAGGGATGTGTCCTGTCTCCTTGGCTGTTCAATTTGTATATGGATGGAGTTGTAAAAAGAGACAAAAAGTAGAATAGTGGATATCTGGGAGGCCCTAATGAGAGAGGGCAGCATTTGGAAACTTCCTGTTCTGCTGTTTGCAGATGATACTGTGCTGCTGAGCGAATATGCAGGGGAACTGAAAGGCTTTGATAAGTGAGTCTGGAAGAGTTTGTAAGAAATGTACTCTAAATGTGAATGTAGGGAAGAGTAAAGTTGTGGTCTTTGAGAGAATGAAGTCAATGAATGCAGAGTGAGGAAGGGGCCGGATAGTGAGGAGATGGATAATGCGACTGCATTAAGTACTTGGGTAGTGGAATGAATAAGGATGGAAGTTTAGAGGATGAAGTGCTTGAAAGGGTATACCAGGGAAGAAAGGTTGCTGGTTCCCTGAAAGTGAGCAAGGAAGTAAAAAAAAAAAAAAAAGTTGCTGCATGATAGTATTGTGCACCCATTCTAACGTATGGAAGCGAAACTTGGATCTTGTTGAGTGGATAGAAGTGAAAACAGGGGAAATGAGTTATTTGAGAGGAGCATGTGGAGTTACATGGCAAGACAGACTGACAAATGAGTAAGTGAAGGAGCATTGTGGTGTGGATGTGAGGGAAAGCATTAGGAGAAATACACAAAGGTAGCTTGGCCATATGGAGAAGATGAAGAGTGAGAGACTAATGATGAGAGTGTATGTAAGTATGGGGGGGGGAAAGGAAGGGGGAGATCTAGGATGAGATGAAGGGATGGAGTGGAGAGGTATATGAGAGATGGAGGGATGGAGTGGAGAGGTATATGAGAGAGGGGGTTTTAAGTTGTGGGAAGGACATTGAAATGGCAAGGGACAGTACAACATGGAGGAGATTCGTCTATGGCCACTCTTTACAGGATTAAGGTGTCTTGCTAGAGGTATACAGTATAGATCGTTTGTATAATGAGCAATCAAAGTCAGCAGAAGTGAGGTTCAAGACAGTGTCAACTGCATATTCAAATTTGATAGAACAAGAAGTGCCATCCCTTTTCATGAAAGTATGTGAGGAGATTGTAGCCAGGAAAACTAGATGGGTTCTAAGTCAGCAGATGGAAAGCTTTGGGTTTCTGTGAGGAATAGGGCTAGAGGGGATACTTAATCTTCTTTCTTTACACAACCAACATTAACTCTGGAGAACATGAGTTTGGAGGAATACTCTTACTTGATTTTTCTACACCAAACTGTTAGAATTAAGTTTGTAACAGACTTTAAATGGCACAACAAACAAGTCTTTGGAGTTGGAAATTGTAAAAATTTTTCTTTCACTGCTGAGCTTCTGAGCAATCTATCATGAGCATCAGATTAGGGTCTGGACACATGCCTCATGTACCTGAGCCTAGTGATGCTTCCATGTGAGAAAACTGGACGTAAGACTGTCATGGAATGTATGTGGGTGGCGAATACTAGACAGGATAAGAAGCTCTGTGATCTGTGAAAAATATGAAGTATGGAAGTATATTGGTCAACAAGCAGACAGATGTGTCCTTGCATGGTATGATCATACAGAGAAAATGGATAAGAATACATTGATAAAAAGGGCTTCTGTGAGGAGAATTCCAATGGTCATGGAGATACAGAACAAAGCTATACATGGTAATTGTACTAAAAAGCAATGTATGGAAGTGGATGAAGCAAATGACTTGATGGACAGAAATGACTGGATGAAATACTGTATGTATCAATATGCATAAAAGTGGGGTTGCACCACCTTTTCATATAGGCAGTTAAAAATGTGGCCTAGTTCCACAGGCATTTGTGAAACACATTTTTTTTGTTCCCCTTCCATTCCACCGGATTATTTTTTTTGTGTGGTACAGGAATGGTTCAGTCATTGTTATCAAATGACTGGATGAAACACTGTATGTATCAAGATGCATAAAAAAAGGGGTTGTACCTCCTTTTATTTAGGCAGTAAAAAATGTAGCTCAATTCCACAGGCATTTGTGAAACATGATGGGAGGTTCATTTATATCATGCCCCTTCCACTCCACCGGACGATTTTTTATGTGTTACGGGGATGGTTCAGTCACTGTTATCAACATCTATCCTGCATCATTTACTCATTTTCTACTCCCACTGCCTCGTCTATGCCCACACCAACAGACTGAATCGTCTCCAAAATACATAAGACATCACCATATAAGTTTGGAACGAAGCATTGTTTACTGACCACCCTGGGAAAATGATACACCCAGTTTGTTTTTAGGGGAGAGCTGAGAAGTTCAAAGGTCTGAAAACAAATGGATATGTGGCCCATTACAAAGGAATACAAACTGCAACAGACCTTATAATCCTTTTGAGGCTGCTTGTTACAGAGTAGACTAAGACTACGAGATCTAAGTCTACATGCTGAAGGATAAGGATAGTAAAGCAAGAAGGCTCCCCCTGCCTCCAAACCCTCCAGTTAAAACTGGCAGGAAAAAGTGAGAAAAAACACCATGCAGCATGGAAAAACTGACATGGATATTTCATAGGAATGACTGAAAAGTTACATTGTATAATACTTCATCTTTAAGCTATCAGTTTGAATAATGTGAAAGTAGTGAAGTAAAATGAATAATCAAAAAATAAATAACTAAGGAATGACATTATGTATGTGTATGTTGAGTTAATGGGCCTCTGTAGACACAGTGTGGAAAATGCACAGTGTGGATGTTCAGGGATGGTGTGGCAGCCTTGCCTGGCACTTTTAAGGTTGGCACCAGTCAATCAGGCCCCAGCTCCGTTCACTCCACTGAGACAAGGAACTTTCCCAGTGTGGTCACTTAACTAACAGAGACTTCCAGTGATCCACAACCCATCACAGGTCGAAAGTAAGAGTAGTGACTTAACTCAGGGCTATCTGTGCCTTTCCTAGTCTGTGCTTATACTATATCTGCATTTAATACACTGATCTGGGTTCTGAATTTAAAAAAAAAAAATAAAATAAACAGTATATATACAAGCATTTTATTCAGGAGTAAACATATTAAGCTGGGAGTTAGACGACAGATACTTGTCCAGGCAACCCGTTAAAGAAGAAATGCTTAGCTTCATGCTAGTATAATTCGAATGATCAACTGTGAAGTATTTATCGACAGCCATGTTATTGTGCCCTCTGAATATTTTAAATACTTGAATTAAATCTCCTTGTAATCTACGTTTAGTTAGGGTGAAGAGAATCAGGGCTTCTAAACACTCCTCGTATGGTTTGTTTCTCAAGCTAGGTATCACTTTGGTCACCCGTCGTTGTACTTTTTCAAGTTTCTCTATATCTATTTTGTAATAAGGTGACCAGAACTGGGCACAATACTCTAAATGTGGGCAAACTAGAGAATTATATAAGGTGAGGATGATATTATTGGATTTATATTCGAACCCTCTACCAATGGATCTGATTTAATTTAATTTCTTGGCTTCCTTAACAGCCTCTATACACTGTTTGCTTGGTTTAAGATCATTTGCTATAATAATTCATAAGTCTTTTTCATGACTGACATTACCTAGTTGAATGTTATTCATGGTGTAACTGGCTTTTCCATTTCTATTTCCAATGTTAGCACTTTGCATTTACTACTATTAAAGGCCATCTGCCAGGTTTAGGCCCAATTAAACGGTCGACAGAGGTCACTCTGTATTGCCTGCTTCAGTAAAGATGTGTCTGCTCTGTTACCAGTTTTAGTATCATCAGCAAATTTGGTTATTTTACAAATTAAACCCTCATCTATATCATTTAGTATATTATAAACAGAACAGAGCCCAGTACTGAGCCCTGTGGCACACCACTAGTAACATCTTCCCAGTCCAATTCTTTATCATTTATTACGACCCTCTGTTTACGTTCTGTAAGCCAATTATCAATCCACCCGAGCACATTCCCTCTGAACACATGCGAATTCAAATTCTGAAGTAATCTTTTATGGGGGACGTTATCGATATATAAAACATCAACAGATCTGATCTCATCATATACTGTATATTGAACATACCACAGAAGAAATCCAAGAGATTCGTAAGGCAAGAGCGATTATTTCGAAAACCATGTTGTGAATCTTTGATGAGATTATTTACTTCTAAGTGCTTAACAAACTTATCTCTGAGAATAGTTTCCAACAACTTGCACACCAATGAAGTAAAACTTATTGATCGATGATTTTTTGGCTGCGATTTATTGAATATCGGGATTACATTTGCTAGCTTCCATTCATAAGGCACTCACTTGATAACTCTCCTGCTTTCATGCTTTACTATTCCTAATTTCTGCATGGTACTCACTCCAACTAATTATAGGAAGTTGGGTCAATATGATGGTAAAAATACTGGAAAAATGTTGTAGTGGGTTTCCTTTACAGTACTATCAAAAAGAAAAAAATATATATACCAACCACAAAGGCATCAAATGATATGGTCAAGTGCAAGCTAATGGCCATTTTTTGATAATTATCATCAATATCTTCTGGAGGATTCACAAAATGTTAACTGGAACCATTCGTCCCATATTATTCCCTCTGAGGTGTAACAACCTGGGGCTAGGCTTCTGGATTTCAGGACGTGTAACAGTTGATGACCAACCATCAACCTGAGAGGCACTGATTAAAAATCCTCCACCTGCCATTAGGTATTTCCAACCCACGTACACACTGGAAGGTCATTGACTGGTAATCACCTAACCACCAAGTGCCACCAGATAAATTATCATAATGACCCTTTTTCCCATCAAATACTGCAATAATGAAAATGAATAAAACAATGAACATGTATTATTATCTTAACTTACTCCTTAGTGGAAAAGATTTTAGAGAAGGGCAAGGAGTTGTATGCAGCCTTCATGGATCTGAAGAAAGCATATGACAGGGTGGATAGACAAGGTTTGTGGAAGGTATTAAGAATATATGGAGTGGATGGGAAGTTGTTGAAGGCAGTGAAGAGTATGTATGAGGGTGCTAAGGCTGCAGTGCGTGTGGATGGCAAACTGAGTGAATCTTTCCATTTGAAGGTTGGATTGAAACAAGGATGTGTCATGTCTCCATGGTTGTTCAATCTGTATATGGATGGGGTTATAAAAGAGATACAAGGTCGGGCAGTGGATGTTGGAGTGGCCCTAGTGAGAGAGGGCAGTGTTTGGAAACTCCCTGTACTGTTGTTTGCAGATGATACTGTGTTGTTGAGTGAAGACGAAGGGGAGCTGCAAGGCTTGGTAGATGAGTTTGGGAGAGTGTGTAAGAAACGGAATCTAAAGGTGAATGTGGGGAAGAGTAAAGTGATGGTCTTCGAGAGAAGTGAAGCCAGTGAGTGTACAGTGAGATTGGATGGGAAGGAAATGGAGAATGTGAGTGAATTTAAGTACTTGGGCAGTGTGATGAGTAAGGATGGTAGTCTGGAGGGTGAAGTGCTCGAAAGGGTACAGCAGGGAAGGAAGGTTGCTGGTTCGTTGAAAGCAGTGATAAGAAACAGGGAGGTGAGCATGGAAGTGAAAAAGTTGTTACATGACAGTATTGTGATACCAACTCTGACATATGGAAGTGAAGCTTGGACCCTGTTGGAAGGACAGAAGTCAAGAGTGAGAGCAGTGGAAATGAGTTATTTGAGAGGAGCATGTGGAGTCACATGGAGAGACAGACTAACAAATGAGGAAGTGAAGGAGCGTTGTGGTGTGGTTGAGGACGTGATGGGAAGCGTTAGGAGAAACACGTTAAGGTGGTTTGGGCATGTGGAGAGGATGGAGAGTGAAAGACTGACGAGGAGAGTGTATGTGAGTGAGGTGGAGGGGGCGAGAGGGAGGGGGAGGCCGAGGATGAGATGGAGGGATGGAGTGGAGAGGTATATGAGAGAGGGGGGTGTGAGTTGGGAGCGTGGTAGTGAAATGGCAGGGGACAGAGTGACATGGAGGCGATTTGTTTGTGGCCACCCCGTNATGGAGAATGTGAGTGAATTTAAGTACTTGGGCAGTGTGATGAGTAAGGATGGTAGTCTGGAGGGTGAAGTGCTCGAAAGGGTACAGCAGGGAAGGAAGGTTGCTGGTTCGTTGAAAGCAGTGATAAGAAACAGGGAGGTGAGCATGGAAGTGAAAAAGTTGTTACATGACAGTATTGTGATACCAACTCTGACATATGGAAGTGAAGCTTGGACCCTGTTGGAAGGACAGAAGTCAAGAGTGAGAGCAGTGGAAATGAGTTATTTGAGAGGAGCATGTGGAGTCACATGGAGAGACAGACTAACAAATGAGGAAGTGAAGGAGCGTTGTGGTGTGGTTGAGGACGTGATGGGAAGCGTTAGGAGAAACACGTTAAGGTGGTTTGGGCATGTGGAGAGGATGGAGAGTGAAAGATTGATGAGGAGAGTGTATGTGAGTGAGGTGGAGGGGGTGAGAGGGAGGGGAAGACCGAGGATGAGATGGAGGGATGGAGTGGAGAGGTATATGAGAGAGGGGGGTGTGAGTTGGGAGCGTGGTAGTGAAATGGCAGGGGACAGAGTGACATGGAGGCGATTTGTTTGTGGCCACCCCGTTCAGGATTGAGGCATCTGGCAATAGATAGATAGATAGACAAACCTGGAAGTGTGGGATGACCTGGCCACCACACATGTCTGCCAACTGTGAGAGTGTGAACCAGGCAGTGAAGGTCCACAGGCACTGGTCCAAGTCCAGATGATGATAAAGCTCCTTTGTCTGGTTCTGAATGAATATAGTATATTAATTCATGTTTACCAAGGTCAAACCTTCTACAATACAATTGCCTAAAATAGATTCTTTTATCAAGTCTTATATTCAAGCAATCAATCTGTTGCAATATATGAAGATACTTATCAGAATACTGTATAATTATGCCAAACTACATTTTATGTTCAGTCGCTTGTACAGTGAAATCTCTGTTGTGATTCTGACATGGTCAGTTTGAATACAGTCAAGATCTCATTTCCCCTCTCTGTTGTGATTCTGACATGGTCAGTTTGAATACAGTCAAGATCTCATTTCCCCTCTCACGATCACTTGATCAATATCATTCTGAGACCCTGTTTACTGATGGTTAACATTGCAGTGCGGCAGATCTAAATGGTGTGGTACAATTAGTTAATGGTGATTAAGTAAACAAAGTATAAAAGAAAATGTGGAAATAAATGGGCTTTAGAATAAAACCTTCTATTTGCAAGCCTGAAGGATGTATTGCTGTTGTTATTGTTGAGTAACCCCAGTCTGTATGGCCAAGCACAGCCATTAATCACAGATAAGGAACTGTGCCTGCAGGGCATCCCATGCAGTGAACTCATTTTTCCTCACCACAGACAGTCTCTCAAAACTATATATTCTGTGTCAGGCCTAGGACAAGCTTCATGTATTTTAATTCATTTGACAGAGAAGAAAATCTCCAATGAAAATTTATCAGTAAAGTTATCTCTTTTACTTACCTGTGACTCTACTCCAGGATAGTTTTGGGTGTTCTAGCATGGTTGGAAACCACAGGCACACTGCTTTGTTCACTGGTTTATGTTTTCATCCCATATGAAGGGGAGACCAAACGTCAGGGAAAGCAGTTGTTATTGTTGTAGGTGATGGTGCTCTAGCCTGGTCTGTCTGCCCAGGCACACCCATTGACCATAGGCAAGCAACCACCTTCTCACAAGGAGTTACAAGGAAACACTAGCATTTCAAAAGCCTTGTGATCCATACCAAAGAGAAGCTTTGTATTTGTTTGGGAATGCATTTCCAATTTGCAGTTATGCTACTGTGAATAATTTCCTATCGAGGTATCTTTGGAACTGCTCTACTGTAGTGGTATTAACAACATCCTTGGGAAGTCTGTTCCAGGTGGAGCAGATCTATCTATCGCCAGACGCCTCAATCCTGTAAGAGATGGCCACAAACAAATCGCCTCCATGTCGCTCTGTACCCCGCCATTTCAGTGCCCTGCTCCCAGCTCACACCCCCTTCTCTCATATACCTCTCCACTCCATCCCTCCAGCTCATCCTTGGCCTTCCCCTCCCTCTCCCCCCCTCCACTTCACTCACATACACTCTCCTCATCAGTCTCTCACTCTCCATCCTCTCCACATGGCCAAACCACCTTAACGTGTTTCTCCTAACGCTTCCTACCACATCCACATCCACACCACACACACCACAATGCTCCTTCACTTCCACATTTCTGTCTGTCTCTCCATGTGACTCCACATGCTCCTCTCAAATAACTCATTTCCACTGCTCTCACTCTTGACTTCTGCCCCTCCAACAGGGTCCAAGCTTCACTTCCATATGTTAGAGTTGGTATCACAATACTATCATGTAGCAGCTTTTTCACTTCCACGCTCACTTCCCTGTTTCTCATCACTGCTTTCAAGGAACCAGCAACCTTTCTTCCCTCCTGCACCCTTTCAAGTACTTCACTCTCTAAACTTCCATCCTTACTCATCACACTACCCAAGTACATAAACACACTCACATTCTCCATATCCTCCCCATCCAGTCTCACTGTACATTCACTGACTTCACCTCTCTTGAAGACCATCACTTTACTCTTCCCTACATTCACCTTTAGATTCTGTTTCTTACACATTCTCCCAAACTCATCTACCAAACCTTGCAACCCCCCTACGTCTTCACTTAACAACATGGTATCATCTGCAAACAACAGGACAGGGTGTTTCCAAACACTGCCCTCTCTCACTAGGGTCACCCCAACATCCATTGCCCTAACTTGTATCTCTTTTATAACCCGATCCATATACAGATTGAACAACTATGTTCCAAAGCCCAAAGGCAATTATGATAACTCAGTCTCCTGACGGATGGAATAAGTTTTGTAGCTCTAGCTTAAACTTTTTCAAGTCGATCTATGTCCTTCCTAACTGATGGTTACTAGAACTGCACACCATACTCCAGAAGTGGCCGTATTAAGGGGTTATAGAGTGTAAGAACAATCTCCATTTGCTAAAATGAAACTCTCTGGATGTAGCCAAGAAATTTCTGGGTCGTTTTCTTGACTCCAGTGCACTGTTTGGAAAAATTTAAATCACTACTGATCAATATACCTAAGACCTTTTCCAAATCAGTCTTCCACTGAGTTCTCCCAGCAGTCAATATTCTGATGACAAAGGATTTGCTTGGCCAGTATGGATCAATTTGCATTTCTCTAAGTAAATGGTATTTACCATGTCTTAGACCATTCCTCTAGCTTACACAAGTCTGCCTGGAGTTTTTCATAACCTTCAAGACTGCTTACATTTGCTCCAAGTCTGATGTCATCTCCAAACATCTGTGTCATTGATATAAATGATGAACAGGAGTGGACCGCAGACTGACCCTTGTGGAACTCCGGGAGTGACTGAAACTCAGCCAGAAGTAATTCTGTTGATCACTACTCACTGTTTCCTAAATGCTAGCTAGTTTTCTGTCCAGAGTGTAACCTCCCTAATAATATTGAGTGCATGCATTTTTAACATTTGTCTGAGGGTGAGGCACTTTGTTGAAAGGATGCCTACTGCATTATTCCTGTCAATTCACGCAACATTTTGTGTAAAAATTCAAGCAGGCTGGTTAGGCATGATATATGTTCTCTGAACCCATGCTGGGAGTCAATTATTAGGTTGTAAGTTTCCAAGTGTTTGAGTATCCTGTCTACAGTCATTCCTTCTAACAGTTTTACTATGCAACTGAATGGTAATTCTCAGGACATTCTTGATTCTCTCGTTTAGACTGGGGTCACATCTGCCACCTTCCAGCCTTCTGGCACTTCCTTTGTTTCCAGTGATTTGTTGAAGATTTCTGCAAGTAAAGGAGCTACCGGGTCATGCACCTCTTTAAGAANCTGTTTCTTCTTGCCAACTCCTCAGGTGAATATCTAAGGATAATGGAATCATCACTTTCATGACCAGTACTGGTTGTGCAATGTCAGTATGTTCTAACAGAAAAACCAAAGCAAAATAACTATTTGAAGTGTTGGCCATATCCAATTCTGAGATCTGCATTACACCTGCTTGATCCTTAAAGGTCCAGTACTACCTTTGATATGTTTCCTACTGTTTACATGGCTGAAGAACTCTTTAGGGCTTTGTTTGCACTGTGATGCCATCCTGATTTCTTCACTTCTTTAAGCTAACGTTATCTGAGAGTTCACTCTACTAAATACGGTCCTGAAGGAGTCAAAATCATTCTGGTCCTGGCTACTTTTGGACTTCTTGTATGCAGCCTTTTTCTTGTTTATTGCAGTTGCTACTTCATTACTAAACCATTTTGGCCGAACTGACTATGGCATTGTGGATTCAGAGGATATTAATGCAATCTGCTGTTCTGAAAACTGCGCTTCAAATGACAAGAACTGTACATTGCATTTACATTACTGCTGTCTAGTCCAACACTCATAAATCTCTCTCTAAAACCTGCAGAATCAGCTTGATGGAAGTCTAGTTTCTGTCTGTGAGATCCAATAAGCTTTTACAACACATACATAGAAGTTAATCAGGTTGTGGTCACTACATTCCCGTGGTTCACCAACAAACAAGCTGGTAACACTTTCATTTTCCTTAGTGAACAAAAGCTCCACAGTACTGTTGCCTCTAGTTGGTTTGTTTACCCACTGGGACAAAAAATTTATCAGCAAAGTCTACAAGATGCCTACCTTCAGCATTTGCTGATCTGTCATCCCAGTTTATGACAGCTGAAGTCAACAAATACTACAGAAGTATTACCAGTAGCTACCTCTAACTACTCTGCTCAAACTTCTGTACATCCGTACATCCTTGTCAATAAGCTGATTTGGAGGCCTGTATACTAAAACTAACTTGTGCAAAGTGCTTTTAAAATGAAGGTCACCATCTAATATTTCACGATCTGACCTAATTTTACAGTCAACAGGATTTAAGCTGTCACTGACATACATTAAAGTTCCACCACCCCCTTCTCATGTAGAATAGTCTTTATGAAACATTCTGTAACTAGGAATTTCAAACTTTCCAACATCATGACTCTATACTGGCCAAAACATTAAAATGTTCTGTAGCAATCAATGCTTTGAGACTGGGCAGTGTGTTTCTAACTGATCTAGCTATGAAGAAAACTATCTGAAGGGGCACCAGCCTTTTCCTGGAACTCCTTACCTCATCCCCATTTCCCTTAGGCACTGGTGTATCTTGAGGTAGTTGTTTCTCTCTTGGACCAGTTTCTTGCCTGCCATCAGAGAAAGAAGTCAGCAACTGTGGTTCCCATATTCAAGAGCACAACTGCTTCTCTCGGGTTCAGAATCTGCCAGCTGCCATAAGATACAGTTCTCCAGTGAGGCAGAGTCCTCCTGTGATAGTGAGTCACTTCTTCCACTTGGGGTCTTCTATCTGTGGTGGAGGATCTCTAGTATCATTCTGAGGCCTTTTCTTTGACTCTGGAGGGAAATCTGTTGATGTCTGTTGCATCTCTACTAGATCCCTTGCCACTACTTCATGGCTTGACCTCAACAAGCTAAGGAGATGCTGACTAAGGAAGTCACCAAAGTGAGTCTTCCCACTGTCACTTAAACGTACACCATTACGAAGGTAAAACTGTTGTCATCCAAAGAACTCATCAAATAGGTCAACAAGTCAGCTAACCTGGAATTTTTGCCTGTTGCTTTTTTGATGACATAACTACCAGCATACACCCTTGGCAAAATGCCATTTATCATGCTTTGTTCTGTCTTGAACATTATCAGCTAGAGTCATGACATCACCTATAATCATCTCTGTCACACAAACCTTATTGTTCCTGGGGAACAAGTCGTTGTCACTAACCTGGACAATTACTGTGATCCCCTTTTCCCTTACCCAGATTTTCTCCACTTCTCTATCAATTTTCACTGTTTTAGTACACAGAAAGGTCTAGACCTTCCTGTCATCCCTATGGAACTTTCCAAAGTAAGATTCCTGTCCTCAGAACAGAGAATCATCAATCAGGAATGTCTGGGTTTCCTTGACATCCACCAGACAGAACTTGCTCATATTTAATTTGTTATCTTTCTTAGCCCTCTCTGTCTGTTGCTTCTGAGGCCCTTTGCTTTTTAAATTTTGCACTCGATTATTCAGGTTCTCTCCCATCTCTAATGGTGTCTGGGTTGGAGCAGATTCATTTAATAGTGATGTGAGGGCACTGCATTTGTCTGAGACTCTGAGTCCAATATTAGGTTTCTTGAGCTGGGTTTGTCCCCTTCATCATACTGTTTCCCAGCCTTAAAAGCAATTATCATCTTCAACTGGAATCAGTACCATGCTTTCACTGATGCTGGTATCTTGCTAAGAACTTGCTGCCTTGCCTCCTGCAACAGTGGTAGGTGGGGATCTGACCTTTTTCAGGGTCTGGTTTACAGTCAGACTCCTGATTTCATCCTTTAGTTTACCAGTCTCCTTCTGACCTTCAGCAGACAGTGCCGTACCAGCACCGGAACAGGGTCCTTTCACACAGCAGTAAAAAAAAAAAAAAAAAAAAAAAAATCAATATAGCCACCAACAGGCTGAGCTGCATATGAGCTACAGTAATCTCTCAATTATCCAGTATAATTCTGCCATACCCACCACCGGATACTGCGTCAGTACCCCCAATCAGCTGTCCATTCAGCATTGAAACAGATAACTGTAAGCCATCCATCTTGACCCTTTATCCTGAAAACTTTCCTACAATCAGCTGACCTTCACCATCCACATCCGTTACTCGCAAAATCGTGCCACTGCCAAACTCTCAGCACTAAAAGACCTCTCACATCGCAGTTTAGGTGCCTCGAGCCATGTCCTCACCACCTTTTACATCCACACCATGCATTCTCTAGTTGACTATAGCGACATGTGCCTTGTAGGACTCTCAGAGGTGCAATCTCGCTCCCCTGAAGTCCTGCAAAACTCGGTGCTGCGGGTTGTACTTGGAGCTCCTCCACGGATGCGGCTCGAGAACCTCAGGGCTGAGAGTGGCCTTCCCTCTCCAGCATAGAATCTGGGGTCGATCATCAGTAACCGCTGCTCAAATTTACCGACTTAGGCCTCAACTCCCTGTTGCTACTCTCCTCCGCACCATCCTTTCCCGACCTCCACACCCGCATCCTAGGAAGGACTGGGCACTCTTCCTTGCTGCCACAATAAGACATCTAGGGTTGGCTGAAGCCTTCCTAGAAGGCCCAGACCTCCCCAGCCCCAACTTTTCTCCTCCTTCACCCTGGAGACCACTCACTATAAGATGCCTCGCCCCTGCCAGCTCTTGCCCCTGAGCTTCATTGCCCTCTCTCCTTCGTCAGGATGGCCTGAGGAGAATTTCATCCCTCCATACTCCAGGATCAGCCACATACTACACTGATGGATCCATGACACCAGAGGAATCAGTGGGTGCAGCACTTGTCTTTGGAGATCTTGTAGAGACTTGGAGGCTCCCTCTGGGGACCTCCACGTACGAGACAGAGCTCATTGCTATCCTCAGTGTCTTGCAACGTGCAGAAATCCACCATCTTCATCAGTGTGTCGTTATACACACCGATTCACCCTCATCTCCGCATGATCTCCATGCAAGACATTCTGCTGATCTTGATTCTGGCTGTTGCAAACTCCACTGTGCAGGATGGAAGTGAAATTCTCCTCCATTGGCTTCCCAGTCACGGCATGGTGGGCAATGAGCGAGCTGACTCTGCTGCTCGGTCTGCCACCACTTTACCTGACGTCACTTTTCCCCTCCCAACTAGTCTCTCGCGCATTAAGCATAAAGCTAAACGCTCCATCTCCAACATGACCAGAACTGACCATGAAAACTGGGTGGCTGAGGGCTCACACTCAGCCACCTGGTTTGCCAAGGCCACAGCATACAACCCCCTCCAAACTCCCACAACCACCCCTAATTCGCTTGTAGTCCACCTGCGCAGGCTCAGGCTAGGCTATCCCTGTATCTCCTAGATCACCGGGACTGACCCCATCCCCTGCCCACACTGCCACCAACCTGACAAATATCCCCTCCTACACTACCTTCTTGGTTGCCCTGCCACCACCTCCCTTCACTTCTCCCTTGGATCCAGCCTCATTAATCTTACTTCACGAGCTTTCATAGCTGCTGAAATAGTCTTCCTCTCCCCCACATCCTCTCAACTTCAAACCATCTCCACCTACCCCTCACCCAAATACCCTACCTCATGCATAATCATACACTACTACTCTGATGAGCTTCACTTGCCCGTTTCCACTCTGACCTTCAGGTGGATAAATCTATAACAACAACACAACAGTAAAATATTAAAATCAAGCATAAAATACAATACAGTGCTGATACAGTACATGTAGTACAGTAATACAGTACACTGTATAATCATAATCATCTAGTGTTGGCATCACGAAAAAAGCCACACTCTCAGCCATCAAGCAGAACTAGGATACAGTAGTCAAAGCACTACAGCATGGAGCACTGAGGGACCACAAGGGAAGTCACAGCACTACAACAACGAGCGAGGCATGGGGAGGCCACAGCCTAAGTCACAGCACTGGGGAGTTGCCACTGCGTGGGCCACAAATACACGAGGCACGGATACATCCTTGCTATATGGCGTCCAGAGGAGAAAATGAGAGGGCAACGGCTGGCTTGAAACGTTGGGTGGGCCGCTTCCACAATGCATTGTGAGTGGCTGGTATGTGTTGCGGGGTCTGCCTGCATGCTGATTTCGTCCGTGTATGAGCTGGATGATACACGTTACCACCAAAAAATGCATATTACTGCTGATTGCTTCCTGTTTCTGAGCTGGATATTGCCTTATTTTGCTAGATTGTTTTAACAGCCCTGAGCAGAAAGCGCCGGATATTGTGATAGGTACGATGTAGTGACAACAGATAACTGAGAGCTTACTGCATACGTATGATTCCAGAGAGCTGGACTTAATATACAGTAAACCCTTGATAAGCCAAACTATATGGGGCTCTACCCTGGTTCGAATTACCGAATTTTCCGGCTTACCGAATTTTCACCCCCCCAAATTGCTAAATTACCGAATTATCACCCTCCAAAATTGCTAAGACAATACCTGTTACTTGTCCTTTCAACACTAAATTAAAGAAGCGTATATAAATAAATTAGTTATGACAAAAAACACTATACAGTAATCCCTCCAATAACCGATGTAATAGAGCCAAAGGCATGTCCGAATATTGGTTTTGTCCGGATATTGGTCCAGAAGCTCCAGCACTGGTTTTTCATGACCCTAACCTAACCTAACCTAAATCAGAAAACTACCTTCCTACCTCCCTACTGGACATGTATAGCACTTATTTAGGTCCCTTTTCACATAAATAATGCACACATAGCATGAATTTATTGAATTTTAACCAAAAAATGATGATTTAGAGGTGAGTGAGTCATAGGTGCTCAGAACTTGCCAACATAGTATAAGTAAGTATCTGACATGGAAATCATCTTTTCTCACATTTTATGCACTAAATTATTGGATACAAAGCATCAAATACAGTAAATGATGTAAATTGCTACCAGAAAAATAGTTAGGTTAGGTTAGGTTAGGTTATGACCGAATATGAAATTCACTGGCTTCCACCTTTTTCCTAGCTGGTGCACTTAAGAACCATGCATGAAAAAATGAAATTGCAAGCAGGAAATTATGATTAACATTTTTGGTAACATTTACAGCATGATGAAAACAGGTTAGGCATGAAAATCTTTATGGTAAGCATAGGTTAGGTTAGGATAGGTTAGGTTAGGTTAGGTTATGACCGAATATGAAATTCACTGGCTTCCACCTTTTTCCTAGCTAGTGCACTTAAAAACCATGCATGAAAAAATTAAATTGAAAGCAGGAAATTATGATTAACATTTAGGGTAATTTTTTAACACATTTACAGCATGATGAAAACAGGTTAGACACGAAAATCATTATGGAAATCATCTTGCACAGTTTATGCATGAGATTAATGATATGGAAAGAACAAAACAAGGAATTTTGATGAAGTTAGGGTACTTACGAAAAAGAAGCCGCCGTCTATAACTCGCTCTATCATCTCAGACTTTGACACGAAGAAATTGCACCACACAACCTTAGCAATTTACAATCACCAGCACTTTTCACCAACACTTTCCACAACGTTTTTTTTGCATAACTGGGATCACATCATTTCACTGCACTGTACATAACAGTAAATTCCCGTGTGGTCTAGTGACGAGTCCTGGAGCCTGAATTTCTCAGCAGCAGCTTTCAGCTCCGTTCCACGTACCAACACACCTGCAGCACGTTGTTGTCATTACCAAATCAGCGTGGATCGGTCTATGTCTGCATACTTAGGACTAAACATCACCTTCCTCTCCACGTTTCGTTTGGTCTTCGAAGCGAAATCAGCCGTGTACTGCTGTAGTTTGTCTCGGGACTTCTTGATATCAAACAAGGTGGAGTGAGGGAGATTGAATTCACGACGAATCCGTGATGTCGGCCACCCGGCGTCCATCTTTTCCAACAGCCTTCCCTTTTCTTCTCCAAAGTCAGAACCACTTTCTTCCTCTTCTCAGGAGGCGGGGCCATCATCACACACGTGATGAAGGTGAAGAACAGTATCAAGCACTGTAGGAGGCAGGGTATCACCACAAAAGCAATCACTTCGGCCGCCATTGTCGGAGGTGTTTGTGAGGCAGCAACTGAGTGGGTAATGGTGACTGACAGACAGGTGCCACGCGCATAAACACAGCCGATCGGCACGCACTGGAAATTCAAACTGACGTGGTCCAAAAAAATCGATTTTTTTTTCCCGAATTTTTTGGCATTTTGGGGGTTGGGCAGTCCACAATATCCGAATACAGTGCTTCCTCCAATTTTGCGAGAATATGGTCGACAAAAAAACTCGCAAAATCGAAATTCGCAAAGTTTAAACAATTAAATATATGCAATAAAGGTAAATTGGTCGACATCACCCCAAGGTAAGCACTTTTTCCCACTCTTTCTCTCGACTCTACCTCTTAATTTTATGATGATAAATGAAACAAACATGGACTGATGTACTGTACAGTAATATTATTATGAAAGCATCATAGGTAAGAAACATAAAAAAGAAAAAAATGCATATTTACACTGATGTGAAGATTGGCGTGGTGTATGGGACTGGTGGCGGGGCAAGGCTTGGGTGCGACTACTGTGGTGTAAACAAATGTGATGGGGCGGCAGAACACCGAACTAGGAGGCACAGTCAGGGTGACCAGATTTAGTATAATTATGCTAATTTTAGCACATTTTTCCAGAAAATTGTGTTTAGCATAAAATTTAGCATGTTATCAAATCTAGCTTATTTTTAGCATAATCTAATAAGCTTAGGACAATTTTTAGCATGATTATAATAACTGACCACTCGTGGCTAGCAGTAGTTTCTGGATTGAAGACCAGGATACATGTTTAATATAATATGATTAATGGTAACTGTGAAAGTCCATACTTTTAACAAACCTAGAGCAGGAAATCACGGGCTTTGGAGGAGGGTAGACGTGAACTGTACAGGTCCACAGGCGCTGGGCCAGGGACCCAGGGTGGCGCCGTGGCTGACTAAAGTCAGTTATTCAGTTGAGTCTGTGGATGCCGTCTGTTCAGGCTGCGCCAGGTTCAGTGCCCATCATTTCTCTACTGCTTAGTGCCTCCTGTAGGTTGCAGTGCTTAAGTGCGAAGTGTGGTAGGAAGAGTTTCAGCTTTTGTTTCACAAGTATTTGTCAAATAAACTTTTAGAACCTGAGTAATTATTTATTTTAATGTTCTGCTTTCATAATTATAAGAGTGCATACTGTATACAGTTAAAAACATAGGAATAATACTAAATTAATCATAAAATATAACAGAAACCGAACGTATTAAGAGCAACAAAAGATTTAGCATTATTTTTGCCAATCTAGCATAATTTCAGCTGCTGTCTAGCATATTCCTGCTAGAGAAATCTGGTCACCCTGCCCACCACTCGACCTCGCAAAGTGTGTGATCGCTCGCAAAGTTCATAAATGTTAAAAAATCAATGACTTGGAACTACCTCGCAAAATTGGTGATTCGCAAAGTTAAAGTTCGCACTGTAGTGAGTACGTCCGAGTATTGGACATCCGAATAATGGAGGGATTACTGTAGTGCATTTAATATACATTTAACCCCTTCAGAGCTGGGTGTATTTTCATTTTGTTCTTGCTGCCACCAGACAATTTTAGTCAGTGTAGGTTGGATCTGTGGAAGTGCACGGGGTTGGTACAGCCTTCGTTAGCCCTTTCAGTATGTGAGTCCAGTCCTGAGTGCCATAAAATCGGCTGGAGGAAGCGTAAATAAAGTTGAAATAGACGTCACAGTACTGAAGTGGTTAATTGGTAGAAAATCATTCACAGAGGCAGTACCGACTGTCGGTAACGTGTGTTGGAGATGGATTTTCACCCCCCCAAATTGCAATAACAATACTTATTACTTATCTTCTTAACACTAAAGTAAAGGAGCATATACAGTGTATAAATTAATAAAGAAAGACTAAAAAGAAAGAATTCAGTGCACATAATTTGCCTTTCGTCAGAGGCAGAAGATCGTCGGCAGTTTGTTTTGTTTTGGAGACGGAGGTGGTGGAGGTGGTTTAACTCACACTTGAACGTAAATTCTAAAAAGTACCCAGTATTTATTTCACTCTATATTAAGAACTAAACTTAAATGTAATCACAATAATAGACTGCAGTGTAACACCTTTCGTTAGAAGCAGTAGATTCTTTGGCAGTTTGTTTTGTTTTGGAGACAGAGGTGGTGGAGGTGGTTGAGTTCATACTGTAACATAAATTCTAAACAGTACCCAGTATTTATTTCACTCTATATTAAGAACTAAACTTAAATGTAATCACTGTAATAGACTGCAATGTAACACCTTTCGTTAGAAGCAGTAGATTCTTCGAAGTTCGGCAGTTTGTTTTGTTTTGGAGATGGAGTTGGTGGAGGTGGGTTAGTTCATACTTTAACGTAAATTCTAAACAGTACCCAGTATTTATTTCACTCTATATTAAGAACTAAACTTAAATGTAATCACTGTAATAGACTGCAATGTAACACTTTCAGTAATAATAGTACTGAACTTTAATCATGATCACTACACTGTCACACACGCACATTTTTTTTTTTTAGCTTCAATCCTTTACGACTAGAGGTGCCAGTATCACTTCTTTTAAGCTATGAACCTTCCATGGCAAGGCAGAAGGCAAAAGGAGAGCACTGTTCAGCACTAAATGACAGTAAGAATGGCGCAACTACCATCTCCAAAAGCAAGCAGCAGACTGGCGCCACGAGTCCGCTTGGCGCCATTTCTCCCCCTACTTTTGCATTTTGGGCTACTTCATACGTGGTCTCGGCCTGAGTTCGACTAACTGAAGATTCCAGCTTCTAAAAGTTCGGCTTATCAAGGGTTTACTGTAGCTCCATCTATCATCCATAAATCTGGACTGAATCAACTCCTATCATTTGTAAAGCTGGACTGAATACAACTCCATCTATCGTCCGTAAAGATAAACTGAATACAACTCCATCTATTGTCCATAAAGCTGGATTGAATGCAGTTCCATCTATTGTTCATAAAGCTGGACTGGATTTAACTCTATCTGCCATTCGTAAAGCTTGGCTGAATACAGCTCAGTCAAATTTTAACTACTTTGTACCTGTGGATGAGTTCCCCTTGTGGAAATGTTGTGCAAGGCCAGCTACCAGGCCTTGGGCCCCTGGCACTCCCATGGTAGTACCTCTCAAGATAAGAGTAATCATTCACCTGTTATTTTTTTAGTCTGTTAATGGGTGCTACATCTTTCTCAAGGATGACCTGGAACTATACAGGCCAGGGGCATCCACCTTCCCTAACCTGGATACATGCTGTGGCCAGAAGCAGCTGCTTACTGTACCTGTACTATGGGACCAAAGATGTAGTTGTTTCCTGTACATGTTAGATGGCCCCACAGAAACAGTAGCTTACCAGTGGTCTGCTCAGCCAGACAAACTGGGGCTAAACTACAGCAATGACACCAACAACACTTTCCTTGCCAGTCTTTCATTCTCCATCCTCTCAGCATGGCCAAGCCATTTCAAAGTATTTCTTCTAGTGCTTCTTAGAACACCCATATCAAGAACACAGTGCTGCTTCATTTTCTGATTTGTCTGTCCCCACTAACTCTATGTGCTCCTCTAAGATAACATATTTCAACTGCTTTCACTTTTTAACTGTGTCCTTCCAACAGGTTCCAAGCATCATTTCCATATGTTAGAATGGGGATCATATTACTATCATACAGCTTTTTTTTTTTTTTTTTTTTAATAGCTACTACTACTTCTGTGCTTTCTTCTCCATTCCATGTCACTGCTCTCAGTAAACCAGCCTTTCTTCCCTGCTGTACTTTCATACACTTCTTCCTATAAATTTCTGTCCTTTTCATCACATTAACAAAATATTTGTAGGTGCTCACAGTCGCCATTTCCTGACTGAATTTAATTTCTTCTCCCATAAACCTTTCCCTAACCCCCTCCTTCCTTTTTGACAGAAAAAAACATGAGTGGGTAATCAAACTCTGATAGGAAAATTAGTAGATGCCACTCAGAGGAGAGGCAAACTACCCATACAGGTGGAAATCATCTGGTGACTCAATCTTGAACAGTTTAACATCTAGAACAGTGAATCTGAAACTGGGGGGCACAAGCGGTCAGAAAAACGTTTGCTCAGAACTGAATGCGTCTTGTACCCGATTACTCATCCCTCCCACTCCTATATAACCGAGGGTTGTCTTGGTCTGGGAAAGTTGTGGATAAAATATCTTTCAGTGTACCAGAAAATAAGTCAGCAAATCCTACAAGTTATTGTCCCCTTCTCATCTACTCACTTGTGTGAAGTAGGGTTTCCAGTTTTAGTTGGAATCAAAATAAAGCAAAGAAACAAGCTTGATGAGGTGAGCAATTTCTGGAATACGCTGAGCAAAACAACACCAAATATTCCCCTACTCAGCCTACTGGTTGGCCAAAAGGGCCAGCATCACCCATCCCACTGATGAGTACTAACAAGTCACGAAGGTCATTAGCTATAATCCACTGTTTCATTGATTTTGTTACGAGCTGGTTATAGTAGTCACAGTGACAAAAAAGAGTAATAATTGGTTTTCTTGTGTGGGTGACCACCATCCACTCACTCAGTGTAGTGCTGCTTTGGATGTCTGCCCTTTCCTTCCTTCCTTCCATCCTCTTGTCTTTCTTTCCTTCATTTTTCCCCTTCCTTCTGCCTACGGGTGACTTTATACTCCCTCTTCTGTCTTTCTTTCCTTAATTCTTTCCTCTTCCTTCTTTCCTATGGGTGACTTTACACTGGGTGGTAACCATATAACCAAATTATGCCACCTGGTGGTTTAGTGAGTAATTAAGGTGCTCCAGTCGGATTGAGCCAGTGCAGGTTTATATCCAAGGGGTGGTTGGGGCTTATTTCTCATGTAATCCCACTCTGGGTCTAGTCACTCTCATCTTGAATGTCGGGACCAACTCTCCTAGTCTCGGGCTCCTAAGCTTCTCATGGGGCAACACAGGATTGGATGATGGACGGATGGATGGATTATTGTAATCAGTGTCTTCTGTTTTCCAGTGCTGCATAATGATGGATAAATACATCACTACGGAGGATGTGTAGTCATTTTTGACGTAGTGGTGATCCATGAATTATATTTAGAGTCAAAACTGAATTGGTTTTGTAAGTAATCTCTCTACTATCCGGACGTCCACCGGATACTTCACTATTCGGACATCATGGGCTGATGGCCAACCCCCCCCCCCAAAAAAAAACTATTTTTTCCGACCGCGTCAGTTTGAATTTCCCGCCCGCACCGACTAGCTCCCTTCCCACTCAATCTCCCTCCTACTAGTTCTGTCTCAACTCCCGTGAACGGTGGATGGCTGTCCGATCGTTTGCGGTATTTTCATTCTTGTTTAAATAATCAAAAGTCACAGTGCTAAGGTTAGGTGTAGTTAAACACTGGATTACTGGACATGCTTCAAGAGCAATTATGACCACTGTAAAAACCTTAGAGATGAGGGTAAACAACAATCATGGACTGTAAGTAAACATTGTCAACTGCTAAATATTTTCCATAATCAGTTCTAAATCCTCAATCTCTGGTTACATTTTATTTACTTCATGCTTTGTGTCCCATATTTGAGTGCACAGGCTGTGAAAGAGGTGATTTTCTCAGTGATTACCATGTCTCTTACATACATTCACTATCTAGTCAACTTACTGGTGAACATTTTTGCCCCACACACCTCTAAAATCATAATTTTTCTAGTTACATTTTATTTACTTCATGCTTTGTGTCCCATATTTGAGTGCATAGGCTGTGAAAAGGTGATTTTCTCAGTAATAATCATGTCTGCCTTACTCACCTCAAAATCATCATTTTTGGGTTAAAATTCGATTAATTCATGCTTTGTGCCAATTATTTATGTGAATGGGGTCTTAATTAAGTACTATGCATGTCCAGGAGGGAGGTAGGTAGGTGGTTTTCTGATTTAGGTTAGGTTAGGTTAGGGTCAAGAATGACCGGTGCTGTTGGTGAACAGTGAACACCTTTGCCATACCTAACTCTTTCTCTGGTAACAGTTTATTTATTTGATGCTTTGTATCCCATATTTTAGTGCATAAGATATGAGAAATGATGATTTCCATAGTGGTAGCCACGTCTGATACTTACTTACACTAACCTGCCAACTCATGAACACCCCTGCCTTACTCACCTCAAATTCATCATTTTGGGGTTAAAATTCGATTAATTCATGCTTTGTGCCAATTATTTATGTGAATGGGGTCTTAAATAAGTGCTATGCATGTCCNGGTGCTGTTGGTGAACAGTGAACACCTTTGCCATACCTAACTCTTTTTCTGGTAACAATTTATTTATTTGATGCTTTGTATTCCATATTTTAGTGCATAAGATGTGAGAAATGATGATTTTCATAGTGATTGCCACGTCCGATACTTATTTACACTAAGCTGCCAACTCATGAACATCTGTGCCTTACTTACCGCAAAATCATCATTTTTGGGTTAAAATTCAATGAATTCATGCTTTGTGTCCATTATTTAATGTATATGGTGTGAGAAAGGGTGATTTTCATAGTGATTTCCATGTCTGATACTTACTTACACTTGCTGGCAAGTTGTGAGCACTTACGCCTTACTCACCTCTAAATCATAATTTTTTGGTTAAAATTCAGTTAATTCATGCTTTGTGTGCATTATTTATGTGAAAGGGGACTTAAATAAGTGCTATGCATGTCCGGTAGGGAGGTAGGTTTGTGGTTTTCTGATTTAGGTTAGGTTAGGTTAGGGTCATGAATGACCAGTGCTGGAGCTTCAGGGCCAATATCCGGACAAGACCAATATCCGGACATGCCTTCGGATAGTGGAGGGATTGTAATTATTGTTTTCTTCTTCATGTTTTCTATCAAAATTATCTATGATGCTGAAACTGGTTGAATAAGATAAGAAAATGGAACTAATATAGATGGATTCAAGTATTAAAATAAATAATTCATTAATACTAGGATATGTAAAAGTCATCGGTGATGCAGCTTACTATGTTAGCCAGTAATAATCATGAAAGTAAGATAAAATTTGGTTTCAACATAATTTTTTGTAATCTTTTCAATGAACACTGTCTCCATTACAACTGAAAAACAGTGCAGTGCATAATGATAACAAATTAAACTGCAATGAAAAAATGACTATCATTCATCCACATACTCAGACTATACGAGCAATGGAGTACATCATCATCGTCATCCATCATCACCCAATCCTATGTTGCCCCATGAGGAACGTAGGAGCCCGGGGCTAGGCAAGTTTGTCCTGATATTTGAGATGAGTGACCAGTCTCCCTTATCCGAGTGGTATTACGTAAGCAATAAATCCCAACCACCCCTTGGATATAAACCTGCACAGGCTCAATCCAAATGGAGTTCCTTAATTACCCACTAAACAACCAGGTGCCACAATTCAGTTATATGGTTACCACCCAGTGCAGAAAATGGTTTCCTGGTGTAATGAAGTATAACAATATACTGTACAAATACACAACAAACTATCTAAACTGTTTGGTTGTGCATTTGTAACTCGTATTTCAAACACAAAGATGCACGTAAATGCACAGTACTGTACATGGTATAAAGGGAACGGGGATTGTATTGACAGGAGCATGATTGATTACGTGCTCATAGAGAGGTCAATGCTGGGAATGGATGCTGATACAAGGGCCATGAGAGGACGATGTGGATGTCGGTCAGATCATATGGCTTTGGCATGCAAGATCAAGGTGAAAGGAGTGAGATGGACCAGAAGAGAAACAAGCATTTAAGGAGAAAGACAAAGTCAAGAAGCTGAGAATCAGAGAAACAGCAGATGAATAAAGGACCAAAGCAGGGGAGGAGTTGGAATCAGTGAGTTGGAATGATATGGGTCTGGACATCCTGAGGAATGCATATGGTGATTGCTTAGTTAGGAATGCTAAAACGGTGGGTGGTGTGGCAAGAGTAACAACAAAGAAGAAAGGTATGGCATAGTCGGATGAAGAGGTTATGACAGAAATGCAAGAAAAAAGGAAGAAGTGGCTAGAGTGGTTACAGAACAGGGGTTCAATTGAAATAAGAATTGAATATATTGAGAGCATGATGCATGTAAAGTGACTAGCGAAGAGGAAAGAGAAGGAGGTAAATGATGATCTAAGAAGATAAATGAATGCAAACTACTCTGAAAATAGAAAGTTATTCTAGAAAGAGGTGCAGAATGCAGAAGTGACAGTGGAAGGAAATGTCAGTGTGAAAGATGTAAGTGGTAGATTATTAACCCATGAGGATGAAGTAAGGACCTGATGGAAAGAATATTTTGAAAGCATGATGAATGGGAATAGAGAGAGCAGAGCAGCTGTAAACATGATTGGTTTTGGGGGTATGCAGATAAGGAATGCGGTGCCAAGAAACGTGAAACTTGCACAGGTGAAGAAATGGGTAAGCAGCTGGGGTTGATGAGGTGTATGCAGAGATGATTAAGTGTAGTGGAAAGAGCAGAATAAAGTGCTTGTTGGAGACATGTAAGAAGGCATGGATGAGTGAAACCGTGCCAGCAGAATGGAAAATGGCTGTGATTGTACCCCTGTACAAAAATAAAAGTGAGTGAAGTGAGTGCAAGAATAATCGTGGCATAACTTTATTGAGAGTGGTAGGGAAGGTATATGGAAGAATTATTACAGAGGAAGTAAGAGAGATACTAGAAGTCCTAGCGAGTGATAAACAGGGTGGCTTCAGGAGTGGCGGAGGATGTGTGGATCAATTATTTGCAGTGAGACAGATAGTGAAGAAGGCTTGTGAGAAGGACTATAAGGTGTTTATAGCATTTATGGATCTGGAAAAAGCATACGACAAGTAGACAGAGAAGGATTGTGGAAGGTTCTGTGCATGTATGGTGTAGATGGTATGCTGCTAGGTGCTGTCAAGAGTATTTATGATGGTAGTGAAACATGCATAAGGGTTAATGGGCATCTAAGTGAATGGTTCACGATCGGTGTTGGCATGAGTCAAGGTTGTGTGATGTCCTCATGGTTGTTCAATATATATATATATGGATGGGGTGATGAGAGAAATAAAAACACAAGTAATGGAGAGAGAGAGATGGAGTTGGTAATGATTGGTGATGGATGGAATATCTCAAATTTGTTGTATGCTGATAAAACTTGGTGCTATATCGGACAAGAGCTTGGTAGACTAGTGCAGAGTTTTGCTGATGTTTGTGAGCATCCTGCCTTGATAGTAAATGTAGAAAAGAGTCGTAAAGGTAATCAAGAGAGAAAGTGACTCCAAGTGTGATATTACAGTGAATGGAGGAAGACTGGAAATGGTGGGAGAGATCAAGGACCTGGGTACAGTGACAGTAAAGAAAGGAAAATATGCAAAAGAAGTGGAAAGTAGAGTGATACAAGGAAGGAAGGTAGCTGGTGCTAAGAAGGCCTTGATAAGAAACAGAGGCTTGAGTGCTGCAGCTGCATGAGGCTTACATGAGGGAGAGTTAGTGCCAACTTTAATATATGGATGTGAGACTATGGTGTGGCATGAAAATGAAAAGTCAGGAGTGAAAGCAGCGAAGATGGGACTGCTGAGGAATGTATATGGAGTGCAGAGAGTGGATAGGATAAGAAATAATGTGATTTGTGAAAGATGCAGAGTGAGGAAGTCTGTGGACACCAGAATCGAAGAGAGTGCAATGAGATGGTATGGTCATGTGGAGCGAATGGATAACAACAGAGTGGTCAAAAACGTATATCTGAGCGAATTTGAAGGAGGAAGGAGGCGAGGTAGGCCAAGGAGAAGGTGGAGGGATATGGTGGCTGAGTGTGTGAGGAAGAGAGGTATAGAAGACAGAGAGGCTAGGGGACTGACAAGAGATTGAGTTGGCTGTATGACTGTTGTGAGAAGAAGTGTGTGATCAGGGATTTGGCACCACTTTTTTAATGCGACTGCATTCAGACTGACCCCATCGTATCTGTTTACATAAGGCAACAGAGTGTGATGAAAGTTTTTGGCATATCAGATAAAGCCAAGATTTCTGGGGGCTCGAATGATGAGTGAATGGAAACGTGACCCACTGGAGTGGGCAATCTTGCGCTGTCTTGACAATGCTACTCCTCACCCTGCCCTAGGGTGGGAAAGGAGGTCCGGATGACGATGATGGTAACATTTTCAGGGGTAGGGGACATGGGATCTACACATAATGCAGAGGGAGCATGTGAGGCAAAAAAGTTTAAGAACCACTGATCTAGAAACAAAAAAGTTTAAGAACCACTGATCTAGAAGGAAAGATAATAAAGTGGCGACAAGCACACATGCTTTATATCGCATATAAAAATGACAGAAAAATGAACAGGAAATATGGCTGGCTTTATATAGGTATGGATGAACCCTGCTATCAAACAAGTGGAAAATGAAACTCTGAGGTGTAAATGGAACTCAGAGATGGTATGATACTGGGTGATGCCAAAGACCTTGCTGAATTATGCCTTCAGTAGAGAAATGGTCAGTGAAATAAAGTGATGAAGCAAACTTTTCTAACATTATGGTCTTTCGAAACAAAATCAAGTTCTGTCTGTTCTACAGCTGAACATAACTACAGTATCTAGAAATACGGGCAGTAAAACAAGATTTCTTAAAGACAAGCTAAATCCAAAGAGCATTAGAATTAACTAGGTTTGACTAATTCACAATAAAAAGGATGCCTGAACTGGACATAACAAATGGAAACTAAAACTAAACAAAATGGCTGTGATCTCCCGATTCCTGTTTTCTGACAAACCCCACGTGAAAATGGTTACCAAGGTCAGACTGGAGGACTTAATCAAGACCTCGTCATGTCACTGCCTTTAATTCTGAAATCCATGTTCCTAAAACTTGGACTGTAAGGAGAAGGTCTCGTATAGGGCCCAAAGTCTCTGGGTCACTGAATGATGGGGATGGAATTGAACTTAAGCATGTTTAGAACTTTCAGCAGTGAAAACTGACGGGTGGGCATGAGAGATTAGGGTCATATGTTAAAGAAACTTCTGCTCAAGAGCGACACTGACTGTTCTGGGATAGTAACATTAAAACCCAAGAACAGTGGGTCCTTTAAAGCAGAATGAGTAAAATAGGTTCCAGATGGATTTATTAAATAAATACTCTTTTGCAGGTAATCCTGGAACAACTGAAGGAATATGACTGAGATGTTTCTAAGCTGCAAATATCTGGTGAAGAATTTCTAGTATGACTCATATTGGCTTCTGGATGAAGGTCATAGGCCTTGAAGAAGTATGCCTATCACTCTAATAAGGACAATGAGTCAATGCCACATTAAGACTATACAGTAGGCATGAATAACAATGAAGTCTTGAGGGTGCCTCTCAAAAGGGTGTCAAAATGGCACAGGAGGAGGGAAGTGAACCAAGGACACCATGACTGTATGTCTAAGCATCAAAGCTGGAAGGGTCACAGTGATGCTATGGATTGTATGTCTAAGCATCACAGCTGGAAGGGTCACAGTGGTGCTATGGGTAGCATATGGTCTAAGAAAATCTGTAACTGATTCACTACTATCAACAGTATGTAGATGTTAGGAGGAAGAAACACGTACAAGGAAAACCAGGTTGTTGTTCTTGCTGCTCAATCCCAGTCTGCCTCACTGAACAGACTTAACTGCAGGCAAGCAACAGCCTCTATGAAGTCATCTCACAGGCTCTCTGCTCTGTTCATGTTGTCTTCATATTAGTGTGGTATGTAAACTCTTTCTTCTGCCTGTGGGTGACTTTACACTGAGTGACAAGCCAAATGGATTCCTGTACACCAGGAAACCATTTACTATGCTGGGTGGTAACCATATGATCAAATTTTGGCACCTGGTGGTTTAGTGGGTAATTACAGAGTTCCAATCAGATTGAGCCAGAGAAGGTTTATATCCAAGGGGTGGTTGGGGTTTCTTGCTCACATAATGCCACTCAGGGATGAGTGTGGCTGGTCACTCTCATCTTAAATGTCAGGACCAGCTTGCCTAGCCCCGGGCTCAAATGCTCCTCATGGGGCACATAGGATTGGATGATGAATGAATGAACGAATGTGTTGTGTGGTGTTCCATTATGTGTGTTATATTGTATGGGCCTATTCCATAAGTGGAGCACGTGTCATCTGTGATTCCATCCAACACGGTTCTAAGTTGGTAACTGAGGGCCGGGTTATGTCATATGAAAGCTGGTAATTGAGGAAGGCTGGCGATAAGCCTAGCTAGGTGAAACAGATCAGCTCTATTTAAGGATATCTCTGATGGGCGGATGTGAGGATGGGGACTTGCAATAACGTATTCTGATCATGGTGTTGTATCGTCCTGCAAGTGAAATGACCATGTAGGCATTTTTTCACTGCTACTGTTGAAATATCAAGAGGTGGTAAGGTATTGAGGATGGTCTGGTAATATTTGTGTGCTTATTATTTTATGCACCAAGTTGTGTTCTGTGACTCTACCATATAATGATAGCAGTACTGTGTGTGAGCCTGTGCTCATGCATAGTACTTTCTCAAATCAAGATACTGTATTCCCTTACAGGAAGGTTTTCAGCTTCATGTGTAAGTGAGTTCATATCGTACTATTTATAAAGGCTAAAATGTGTTTGCATGCATCGGCCTTGGTCACCTAATGGTGTTTCTCCATGCTACTCAATCTCTGGCAGCCTCCTTATTCAGTCCCTTATCCAGGAGGTCACACTGTACGACCTCATCCCACGTCTTTTTCAGTCTGCCTCTCACAAACCTATCCCCAACGTTCACATTTCTCACTTTCTTGACCCAACTGTCATCCTCCATCCTCTCAACATGCCCAGACCATCTCAATCTACCCCTCCCCATCCTAACACCAATACATTCCAGTCCCATCCTTCCTCTAAGCTATTCAGTTGCAGTCCTAGTGCCCCTCAGGCCTTGAATTCTAAGACGCATTACACATCCATCTAATCATTGTCATTGCTGTGCGTCTGAGCCTGTGAACATCCTCTTCTACACTCCAGGTCACACTACCATAAAGCAATATACTCCTAACACACGCCACATACAAGGATTCCTCAGCATGGAGGGAGAGCCCTCTCAGTGTCAGGAAAGGCAACAGCTCCCAGAACTTTCTCTAATCACTCCTTACCCTAGCCACAGTGCTAGTTACAGCCACACCTCCAGCACATAACATGTCTTCCAAATAGCAAACTCTTCCACACACTCAAGAGACCCACAGCAAGATCATTCCTTTCACACCTGACAATCTCTACATGCTCTCCTCGACTCACCACACACACAAAATCAGAACTTTCTTCCAATCTACCTCTAATACCACTACATCTTCTATGCACCCACTTATCAGATACTGTACAAGATGGAGTTACTCCCTTAAGGCAAACTGCACATGGCCATTCTCCTTCTGCTTTGACAGTACTGTACTGCCACCAGGCTGAGATATCATCACTTTTGTTTTATCCACATCTACACTCAAACTCTTGTGCCTTATCCTGTCTCTCCATTTAAAAAATCTTTCCTCTGCCTTCCCTTCATTCTGTGCAATCAACACCAAGTCATCAGCATACATCTCCCATGGGAGTCAATTTCTGAAGTCACATGAGAGAGCTTCAAGCACACTGACAAACAATAAGGAGCTCAAGACTGACCCCTGATGCATGCCAACATTCATGGAAAACTCATCACTCAAATCTCCACTCACTCTCACCTAGGTGTGAGCACCCACATGTAATCGGTCACTTCTCGATCCCAAGCCTTCTCACTGTTCATTTCACTCGCTCTCTGGGGACTCTGTCAAAGGCCTTCTCCAAATCAACAACAACAAAATACAAGTACAGCTCCCTTCTCCCCCACCCCCCTTTTTTTTTCTGAAGGTGTCAGACAATGAATATGGCATCAGTGGTCCCTATGTCTGGCATAAAACTAAACTGCATCTCACCAATATTCACTTACCCTATTCATACCTTCTATGACTCTTCATTACCTTCATGATCTGGCCCAAAAGTTTTATGCATCTATAATTTCCTATTTTCAAGGGCATCACCTTTGACCTTGTACACAATTACAATCACACTCTTCAGTCAGGCATCTAGAACAAGGCATTTATATATAATTGCATTTATAAAATAAGTAACTAAACCCACTCTTTTATCTCCAGAGGCCTTCAACATTTCAGCTGCCAACCCAGACACACCTGCTGCCTTCCTCAACTGCATCCTGCCTACTGCTCTTTTTACAGAGCAGTATCAACCAAACACAAAGGACCAAACACTGGATCTGCTGGCTCTAAGCCTCCTGTTCCTGTCAAACTTCTCATTCAGCAACTGGTTATAATGCCTTCTACAGGCTTCTTTAATAACCTAACTGTCCACCAATACCTTTCTCTTACTGGATATAGCCTCAACTGATGTCTTCAGGATGCTCTGCTCTAACATATCTCGCCTGTCCTTTCAGCAATTTTCCAAACACTGACATTTCTCTCTTTTATAGCTTGAAATATTCCAATTGCAATGTCATAATTTACAGTGGATGGCCTGAATGTGAGGGTAAATTTTTAAACTACGGAATGTTGCATCTGGAGCCCGCATATGCAAGACCCATATCCCATTGTAATATTCTGTTACGTTAACCAACCCTATAGCCTGCCCCCCAGCTTGCCAACTAAGTATCCTCTATGACCTCAGTTAGAATATGGATATCCTTCCTGAAGAGTCTTTACTGTGAAATGGTAAAGCAAACATGGAAACATTAAAAAAGTGTTAAATACATTTCTTTTTAATGGGAAAGACTCATCAAAGATATGAACTTGCTTACTAAAAAAAGATATGCTTACTAAAGATATGCTTCCTAAGAGCACAGCATACTGTAATGAGGTAAAAAACAAATAATACACGAGAGGTTAAATGAATAAAAAAAGTGGGAAAAAATAACCACAAGGGTGGTTGCAACCACCAGGAATGGAGTATAAAAAACGTCATACAATCAACATGCTTTCCTGGCACACACAATGTCCCTGATAAGCTTATATCAACCAGGCATTGTGATTCTATGGACACTGAGCTCTTGCATAAAGAGGATCTACCATACCTCACTTTCAAACAACCCCTTGTCACACACTTCTCATATTCTGTCCACATGTCCATACCTTCTCAGAATGTTCCTCTTCATCCGATCTAAAACTTGCCATTGCATACTTTCTCTTCTTTCTACATAGAAACTTTCATGTGCTCTACTACTGCTTATTCCATCCACGTTCTTACTGATACTGTTGCTTGAACAAAGTGCATTTCAACCACTGAGATCTCTGGTGTTTCTTCCTCAGTTAATGTCCACATGTCACATCCAAACGTAAGACAAAGTCAAAGTATACACTCCCTTAATGTCACCTTCATTTCCAAGTCACCCAATTCTTTTCCCAAATATTATATAATTTTTCAGTCAAACTTTCCTTTAAAAACAATCTTTCTCTCTCTCTCACATCCATGATTCTTAGTACTGCATTTAAAACTCTTACTTTCTCCATCACCATTTCTTAATCTGATTTTACATTTCACCATTTTGGTATCCTATACTGTGACTTTAAAATGAATTACATTACTTTAAACTGAATTACTGTACTCTTACTTCTCAGGTCATTTATGTCCAGTTTTCTCCTGCATGCTACTCATCAGATTCATTTGCCATTCTCTGAAGCAGCTTCTCAATCCATAATTTTGGACATAACCTGATTAGGTTAAGTTTATTAGATTAATGTACTGAGTACTCTCATGAAAAACACGTGAAATCAGCTGACCCATTACTCTTGTTAGCATTATTTTAAACTGGTAATGCCTTATTTATATACTGTACCATCACAATGTTGTGGTAGGTGGTGATGACTATCATTCACTCATTTGATGTAGTAGTACTGCCTACTTCCTTCACTTTCTCATTCTGTTTTTGTGTCTTCCCTTTCCTTCCTGTCACTTTTTATTCTTCTTCTTTCCACTCCAAGTGATTCTACACCAAGAGACAAATCTAATGATTTCCTGTAACCCAGGAAACCATTTAAACCTCCACAACTCTGAATAGTAATCACATAATCAGATAGCAAGGTGAAATGGAGCCTATTATGGTGTCCCTGTCAACTAGATGAAGAGATGCAAATGCAGCATCCATTCAGGAACCATACTTCCACACTTTTCCCCATGCCTTGCCACAAAGAGACTATCACCTGCAAGGGAACAACGGTTCACTGCACATGATGGCCCTGCAATGGTGATTGTTTCCCCGTAGTTGATGGGTTTGCCTGGCATGACAGACTGGGGTTGTCTACAACAACTATCACAGTGTCTGAATACTGGATGGTTCAGACAGCAATTAAATACTGGCTAGTTTGGACAACAAAAATATTATCCCCCATAATATCTACACTACCAAGGTTTCACTGTCTTAGATACAGGTTTCATATACATAGTGAAAAACAAAGCATGCCTTACCTGCACTGGATTGTGATGATATGACTGGGTGTGTTTTGGTGGGGTAGCCAAGAAACCCTGCCCAGGATGTAAGTTGGAACAAGCATGGTGAGTTCGGTACAATTGCTCAGTCAGAAGGTGATGTAGGTTGTGCATGGGAAAGGTAGACAGCAGAGGCACCATACCATCCTGGTGTGGGATTTCCACATGAACTTTGACCATGTTTGGATGCTGCTGATCCGTAGAATTGACATAAGTAAGAGTGGCTGTAAATGACTGACTCCGATGGCCTCCAAGCTGTCCTGGAAGAAGTGGGGCCTGGCATACCCCATTCAGTCCACTAATGGAGATCGCTTCACTCCTTAATGGAATTCCCAGTAAGCCTCTATTCTGTACTGGCTGAGTGACACATCGCACCCTGAAGTGTCGTGCAAAGAACATGGAATCCAGAACCTTGCTGTGAGAGCTGGCAAAGAGTGAGTCATCAGTGAGGGGGTGGAAGGGAGTGAGAATTCCATCACCATCAGAAGGGAAAGCAACTTCCCAAGAATAACGAACAGAAGTGGAATTAAGACCAGCTTTTGCACACATTTCAGCAGTGGAGTTAATATCAGGATAACTATGATCACAAGATGTGATACACACAAGAGGATGGCCAGGACTGGCAGGCTCTCCCAGGTGTTTCCCAACAGCATCCAAATGGGAAAAAGAAATTACTAGGGGTGGGGCAGGCAGAACAGGGGCAGCAGTAGAGGCATGGGGCAGCAGTGTCACAGTGGTAGTGGTGAGGGAACCTAGTGCTGCATTAACTGGATCATCTGATCCAAGTATTATTGTGAAGGTCTTGTGGCGCTGGTGTTGAGGATTGTAGAGTAATGTGATATTTACCGGAACCCTGGAAGAGGTACGTATAATATTAATAAACAACTGAAAATGCTGGAAACTTATGAATGAATGACTTATTTTCAAAAATCAGCCCTACTAGGTTTATAGTACAGTACTTACTTTATCACTTTCTGCTTAAATACCAAATTGTAACAAGTTTACTGCAAAGCCTCCTGAATTTTGACTTGAGAGCTCAAATATAATCATCATTCCTACTAATAAAAGGGGGTGGGTAGGATCTTAAAGTACAGTATAAAACAAGATAAAATAAACAGATTGCCCAGAGAAACACCCAATGCATCCTTTTCACTATCATTATATCCCTTGAATTTCTCACTTAGACATGACCAAATGATTTCCACTTTTTTTTTTCTCTCAAATGCAGTTTACATATGCTGGTGGAATGCAGTTATGCCTCTGACTGCCAAGTAAGCCAGCAGTGCAATCTCTACCATGTGGAAATCAATATATACAGTATTTCATCCATCCTCTTCTACCTCTCATCCATGTTATTGCTTTAATATATCACTACAGTACTATTCAAAGATATGTCTATACCATCAAAAAAATGGTGTACTGTACTGCACTTATATTATCACTCAATCACTTCCTCAAAATAGTCCATGAGCTCACGGATATACAACTATTATTCCAAGCATGTATTACCAGGTCTCCAGTATCATGAAATATCATCATCATCTTTCACACCTTGTTCCCTCCAGGGAACTCCCAAATTGGGGAGAGCCACAACAAAACCATCTCCATACTACTTTACCCTCTCTCTCTCTCTCTTTCAAACACTCCTTTTCCTTCTCTCTCACCACTACATGGCTCCACCTTCTTCTTCGATACCACCTAAGATCTGCCTCTATCAACATAAACCTTGACCTAACTTTCACAAACTTTCTTTGGCACCCAATCTATGTGCATTCTTTGTATATGTCCAGAACATTTCAGTGCATTCTTTTAAACAAAGGCCGTCCTCGTGATAATGATGCGATACTTTTGGGAAAAATCCATCGCTGGGCCAGGGTACAATTAATCTGGAGCATTATAGAAAGTATACGGATGTGCTGGAGAGCTTTGGGATCCTGCCCCAACCAAATCCAAAACTCACCCAAATGAGTCCAAAAACAAGTTTCTGACTCACCTAAACCCCCAAATAGCTTTAAAACAGGCTTAACTAAGACTAATACCGGTTTATAACTCACCTATATATCCTATCTATCTATTGCCAGATGCCTTAATCCCATACAGGTCGCCACAAATATATCGCCTTCATGTCATTCTGTCCCCCGCCATTTCACTGCCCTGCTCCCAGCTCACACCCCCTTCTCTCATATACCTCTCCACTCCATCCCTCCATCTCATCCTCGGCCTCTCTCCTCCCTCACCCCCCTTCCACCTCACTCACATACACTCTCCTCGTCAGTGTCTCACTCTCCATCCTCTTCACATGCCCAAACCACCTTAATGTGTTTCTCCTAACCCTTCCTATCACATCCACATCCACACCACAATGCTGCTTCACTTCATCATTTGTCAGTCTGTCTCTCCATGTGACTCCATATGCTCCTCTCAAATAACTCATATGACCAAAACACTTTAATCCAAGTCTAAAAAAACAGTTTATAAATCGACCTAAACACAAAATTAAAGTCTACAATATACAAATTGGTTAAAAAAGAAACCAACAGAAAAAAAAAATTGGATAACTGGGGACTGGAAGGGAAGGGGGTTCATTTTTTTACATTGCTACGGGGGGGTATTGTATAGCGGTTGATCATACAGAGGGGCATGCCTGTACACTCAGTAATTCCACAGCTCAATCCCATCATCCACTCACTCAATGTAATGCTACTGTACTGCAGGGTAACCCTACATTGAGTGACAAGCCACATGAAATCATTAAATAAGCTGGATGCTAAACTTACACCCAACCAACACATGTTCCCTACGTGTCAGCAAGTGGGTTGGCAGAGGGTTAGTGCCCCTCTCTGGAAAACAACTAACTACAAATACAAACAAGAAGCCTCGGATCAGAGCAGACCAAAAGGTGACAACCAAGGACCGGACATTGTACAAATTGCAACACAAAATGTTAGGGATGCAAATGATGAGGTGGAAGAGAGTGAGACTGTCCAGGAGCTTGAGGGTGCAATAGTGGACATGTGTGGATTAACAGATACTGAATGAAGAGGTGAGAGAGTGGGATATATTTACAAGAGTAGGTGAGAATTATAGGGCAAAAGAGGGTGTATGTATTGTTGTGTGCAAGATATGGGAGGAGAATATAAGACAGAATGTGGTAGGTGGGGGCGCTCACCATCCACTCACTCGATGTAGTGCTGGTCTCAGGTGTCTGCCCTTTCCTCTCCTCCATCCTTCTTTCCTTCAATCCTCTTCTGTCTTTATTTCCTTCATTCTTTCCTTGTCCTTCTGCCTACGGGTGACTTTACACTCCCTCTTCTGTCTTTCTTGACTTCAGTCTTTCCTCGTCCTTCTGCCTGTGGGTGACTCTATACTGAGTGACAACCCAAATGGTTTCCTGTACACCAAAACCATTTACTATACTAGGTGGTAACCATATAACTAAATTTTGGCACCTGGTGGTTTAGTAGGTAATTATGGTGCTCCAATCGGATTGAGCCGGTAAAGGTTTATATCCAAGGGATGGTTGGGGTTTATTGCTCACGTAATGCCATTCAGGGATGAGTGAGGCTGGTCATTCTCATCTTAAATGTCAGGACCAACTTGCCTAGCCCCGGGCTCCTATGCTTCTCTGTGGGGCAACATAGGATTGGATAATGAACGAATGATGAATGAATGAATCAGTTGGTTCATGGATTGTGTGGGTAAGAGTGAAAGTGGGAATACAAATGTGAGCAACTGTGTGTGTGTGTGTGTGTGTGTGTGTGTGTGTGTGTGTGTGTGTGTGTGTGTGTGTGTGTGTGTGTATTTACCTAATTGTATTTACCTAATTGTGATATACAGGAAATGAGCTACGCTCGTGGGGTCCCGTCTCTGTTTCTCAATAAGTCAAATTTTGCCTTAAACTCATTTAAGTTTTTAGACTGGACGATCTCTTTGTCCAGGCTATTCCACAGGTCTATACATCTATACGGAAAACTATATTTCTTGATGTCCTTCGAGCAGCTTGGCTTCTTTAGTTTCATTCC
>JAGKTI010000422.1:97709-138605 GCA_018397915.1 Birgus latro
GAGAGCTGGAGCTCCTGTTTCACTAGCTACCTAACCATCCCCCTTTGCTGACCTTTTCAGTGTGACAGTAACATGGAGAGTAGACCAGAATACTCTCCCAAACATTTCCTCTAACTATCCTATGCACTACACATGAACTTTACGTATCACACAACGTATCCCACTATGTTACAGGGGTTGATGCCAGCAAGGGCATGCGGCCAGAAAACTTTGCCCCGCTACCTAGTGGCGGACATTTGGGGGGAGGCATGACGGGGGTTCTGCCGGCATAGATCATGGGTCCGGGGCAAGATGGGGCTCGAACCTGTGCTAGAGGGTACTGGGCATTGCGGTTCCCAGGCTCCCGCTTCCGCTCAATAGAGAGGGGCCCGAACCTGGAAGTAGCGCCCCAGGAGGCTGCCCTATCAGTGGGTGTATAATGGTGGGGCAGTTTTTTTTTTTTTTTTTTTTTTATGTGTCCGACTTCTGGGAATAGGCTTCACAGCCTGCTATCAAGGCCCAGCAGTCCTCCTACATACCATACACCTCTGCATGTCACCACTTCGGCGCTACCACCCACCGTCCATATTGAATACATGCTAGGGCTGTCTCATACAGGACTGGTGTATTGGTATTAGCGGGGGTATTTTTACGACATGTCGGCGGGTCATCTGGTAGATTAGTAAAGCCTGATTTAATGAAATTCAAATCCTTAAACTGTTCCCTGCCACAGCCGGGATTTGAACCTGGGTCCGTCGGGACTACAGGCCACCTCTCTACCGATTGCGCCACCGCCTCCCCGCAGTGCCAAGGCGCGCTTGGAGGGTGTCCCTGCAGCTGTCCTGGCAGGGTGCCCTGAGGCCACTACCACAGCCACTGGTAAGCTGGTGGGCTAGGGGTCCGAGATCCATTGCCTGGACCTAGGACTGTGCAATGGGTTGGGCCTTTGGAATGTTTACCCCCTTTTATCTTACCCCCGCTAATACCAATACACCAGTCCTGTATGAGACAGCCCTAGCATGTATTCAATATGGACGGTGGGTGTTAGCGCCGAAGTGGTGACATGTAGAGGTGTATGGTATGTACGAGGACTGCTGGGCCTTGAAAGCAGGCTGTAAAGCCTATGCCCAGAGTCGAACATATTAAAAAAAAAAAAAAAAAAAAAAAAAGTATAAGCATCAAAGCAAGCCTGAGGACAGCAAATCACCCAGGGGGTTTAGGGTGGGTTCGTGGAATGTAGGAAGTTTGAGGGGAAAAGCGGGGGAAGTCATTGAGGCATTCAGTAGGAGGTGGGTGGATGTGGCATGTTTGCAGGAAGTCCGGTACAGGGGTGGATCATCCAGAAAAATTGTTGGGAAGGATTGTTGCTATAAGCTGTTTTGGCAGGGGGTAACTGACAGATATGGGGGTGTGGGTGTGTTGGTTGTGGAGAAATGGGTGGAATATGTAATGAATGTTATGAGAGTAAGTGATAGGATATTAGTAGTGAAAATTCTTATCGGACAGAAAATGATTTCAGTTATATCAGCATATGCTCCACAGGTAGGATTGGATGAAGCAGAGAAGGATAGATTTTGGGATGATTTAATACGTGTAGTAAGTGGTATGGGCAATGATGAGGTAGTGGTTCTGGGAGGGGATTTAAATGGTCATGTGGGTGAAGCAGCTCAAGGTTATGAAGGAGTCCATGGAGGATGTGCATATGGTGTGAGGAATGCGGAGGGGGAAAGAATACTCAAGTTTGGGGAGGCTATGGACATGATTGTGTGCAAAACACATTTTAGAAAACGAATGAGTCGGTTGATTACGTACGAGTCCGGAGGAAATAGTAGTCAGATAGATTATTTTCTGGTCAGGAGGGTTGATAGGACATTAGTGAGGGATGTTAAAGTTATAGGAAGCGAGGAGTGTGTGCAGCAGCACAAACTGTTGATTTGTGACATGGTGCTTAAGGAACGAGTGATGAGAAGGAGGACATATGTACCTAGGAGGAAAATATGTTAGCTGGGAAACCAATCAGTAAGGGATGCCTTTTATAATGAGATGAGGAGAGTGGGTGGTGGCTGAACAGAAAGCCGTAGATAGAGGCGTTAATGAACAGTAAAGAGCCCTTAAGAACATCTTGAGAGTTACCGATGCAATATGCGGTTGGACAAGAGGCCCACCAAGACATAAAGTAACTTGGTGGTGGGATGAGGGTGTAGAAACTGCAGTTAAGGAGAAAAGAAGGCTTTTCCGGGAATGGAGGAAGGGTGGTAACAGGAAGGAGTACTTGGCTGCCAAGCGCAGGGCTAGAAGAGAGGTATACAGGGCGAAGTCTGAGTCACAGAGACGTTTACTTGATCATCTAAATCATGGAGAAAAATATGATTTTTAGGGTGGCAAATCAGGTGAAGAGGGATATTCGGGACATTGTAGGTGAGCAGTGTGTGAAGAATGATGAAGGAAGGGTAGTGGTGAACAGTGAGGATATTAAAGATGCATGGAGAGAGCATTATAGCCGGTTGTTGAATGAGAAGTTTGATTGGGATAGGGAAGGTTTGGAGCCAGCTGATCCAGTGTTTGGTCCTTGGCCTTTGATTGACGCTGCTACTGTGAGTGAGGCAATAGGCAAGATGCAGGTGGGGAAGGCGGCAGGCGTGTCTGGGTTGACTGCCGAAATGTTGAAGGTCTCAGGAGATACTGGGGTGAGGTTAGTCACTGACCTGATAAATAGGATTATATATGAGTGTCTTGTCCCAGATGATTGGCTGAAGAATGTAATTGTAAAAGTGTACAAAGGGAAGGGTGATGCCTTGGAAAGGGGAAATTACAGAGGTATAAAGCTCTTAGATCAGAAAATGAAAGTAATGGAAAGAGTTCTAGAAGGTATGATTAGAGAAAGAGTGAATATCAATGAGATGCAGTTTGGGTTTATGCCAGGCAGGGGGACCGCTGCTGCCATATTCATTGTTTGACAGCTTCAGGAAAAATATATTGGAAAGAAAAGGGAATTGTATTTTGTTTTTGTTGATTTGGAAAAGGCCTTTGACATAGTCCCTAGAGAGGTGGTGAAGTGGGCAATGAGAAAGCTAGGGTTGGAAGAGTGGCTGGTTAGGGTGGTTATGGCCATGTACGTGGGTGCTCGCACCCAGGTAAAAGTGAATGGAGTTTTGAGTCATGAGTTTTCCATGAATGTTGGTGCACATCAGGGGTCAGTTTTGAGTCCCTTGTTGTTTATCAAGGTGCTTGAAGCCCTCTCACGTGACTTCAGAGATGGGTTCCCATGGGAGATGATGTATGCTAATGATTTGGTGTTGATTGCAGAGAATGAAAAGGAGGCAGAGGAAAGATTTAAGAAGTGGAGAGATGGTATGGGGTACAAGGGCTTAAGGGTAAATGCAGATAAAACAAAAGTGATGATATCTAGGGTTGGTGGTGGTACAATCAGAGGAGAGGGAGAGTGGCCATGTGCAGTTTGCCACAAGGGTGTAGGAAGTAATTCCATCTTGTGTAGTGTTTGTGATAAATGGGTGCACAAGAGATGTGGTATTAGAGGTAGACTGGGAGATAATGCTGATTTCATGTGTGTGGCGTGTCGGGGAGGGCAGGTGGAGATTGTTAGGCGTGAGAGGTTTGAACTTGCAGGTGAGTCTCTTGAGTGTGTGGAAGAGTTTTCTTATTTGGGAGATATGTTATGTGCCGGAGGTGGGGCTGGAGTTAGCTCAGTTGCCAGGGTGAGGAGTTGTTGGAAGAAGTTCAGGGAGCTGTTGCCTCTCCTGACATTGAGAGGACTCTCCTTACATGCTAAGGGGTCTTTGTATGCAGCATGTGTTAGGAGTGTGACGCTGTATGGTAGTGAGACCTGGGCAGTAAAGGAAGAGGATATTCGCAGGTTTAAGCATACAGAAATGACAATGATTAGGTGGATGTGCAGAGCGTCCCTGCATGCAAGGCCTGGGGGGGCTGGGTTTACGATGGAAGAGTTGAGAGGTTGGATGGGACTGGAATGTATTGGTGTTGTGATGAGGTGAGGTAGGCTGAGGTGGTTTGGACATGTGGAGAGGATGGGGGATGATAATTGGGTACAGAGGGTGAGAAGTGTTAATATTGGGGGAGGGGTTGGGAGGGGTAGACCAAGAAAGACATGGGACGACGTCATTAAGTGTGACTTAAGGGTTAAGGGACTGAACAGGAAGGCTGCCAAAGATCGAGCAGCATGGAGAGCTGCCACTAGGTGACCAAGGCTGACGCATGCAAGCATGTTGGAGCCTCAAAAACGAAACAAAACGAAACAGTTGGTGGCAGTACTGACAGAGAAGAGGGCAAGTGACCATGTGCAGTTTGCCACAACAGTGTGGGAAGCAATTCCATCTCGTGCATTGTTTGTGATACATGGGTGCACAAGAAATGTACCGTAGCGGTATCAGATGCAGACTGTGCGATAATGCTGATTTCATATGTGCGGTGTGTCAGGAAGACCATGTGAAGACCGTCAGGCATGAAAGGATTGATCTTGTTGATGAGTCTCCTGAGTGTGTGGAAGAGTTTTGTTACTTGGGAGACGTGCTGGAGGTGGGGCTGGAGCTAGCTCTCTGGTTAGAGTGAGGAGTGGTTGGAAGTTAAGGGAGCAGTTGCCTTTCCTGACAATGAAAGGGCTCTCCCTCCATGCTATGAGATCTTTATGTACAGCATGTGTTAGGAGTGTAATGCTGTATGGTCGTGAGATCTGGGCAGTAAAGGAAGAGGATATTTACATGCTGAAATGTACAGAAATGACAAAGATTATGTGCATGTGGCGTGCATCCTTGAAAGTGAGGCGTGGAGGTCTACATTTACAATGCAAGAGTTGAGAGGAAGGATGGGAATGGAGTGTATTGGTGTTGTGATAAGGAGGGGTAGATCGAGATGGTCTGGGCATTTGGAGAGGATGAGGGATGACAACTGGGTCCAGAAAGTGGCAAATGTTAACACTGGGGCAAGGGTTGCGAGAGGCAGACCAAAAAAGACCTGGGACCAGGTCACAGAGCGTGACCTCAGGGATAAGGGACTGAATAGGAAGGCAGCCAGAGATCAAGCAGCACGGACAGCCATCATTAGGTAACCAAGACATGCATGCAAGCAAGCTGGAGCACTTATAAATGCAACAAAATGAAATAAGTTGCAATGTAAGCTTCCCACATCTCTCTGAGCCTGGGATGATTTTCTCATTAGAGTTTAAAATTCCTGAAATATGTCAAAAGATGGTTTAAGACCTCTTCCTCAGGGTGCTTCTAAAGAAGGAGTGATGACTGAAAAGAAAGACATACAGTACAGAGAATTAATTTCATTCTGAGCTATGCATCAGAAACTTAGGAATCGAAACACGTCCTTAGAGCAGATGCTTAAGGGGATATGGAAAAAGTAAAATAAGATATCACTTGGAGGAACAGTAAGAAAGCTTCTTGGATAAGGAAATAGAAAAAAGCACATGATATAATCATCATCATCATCTAATCCTGTGTTGCTCCATGAGGTGCATAGAAGCCCGGGGCTAGGCAAGTTGGTCCCGACATTTAAGATGAGTGACCTACCTCACTCATCCCTGAATGGCATTACATGAGCAATAAACCCCAACCACCCCTTGGATATAAATCTACACAGGGTCAATCCAGCTGGAGTGCCCTAATTACCCACTAAACCACCAGGCACCATAGTTCGGATATATGGTTACCATCCAGTGTAAATGGTTTCCTAGTTTACATGAAACCATTTGGCTTGTCAGTGTAGAGTCATCCATAGACAGAAGGGAGAGGAAAGAAGGACAGAAGAGGAAGAGAGGAAGGGGAAGTCACCCAAGAGCAGCACTACATGGAGTAAGTGGATGCTGAGTGCCCCCACCTACCACAGACAGAAGGAAGAGGAAAGAAAGTAAGAGGAAAGAAAGACAGAAGAGTAAGGAAGGAAGAAAGGAAGGGGCAGTCACCCAAGAGCAGCACTACATGGAATGAGTGGATGCTGAGTGCCCCCACCTACCACCAGATATAATCATGACCATTTAACCCCTTAAGACCACATTTTTTTGAAGCTATGTAAACCTCACCCATAATTCAAGGCTGATTTTTCAACTTTTACCAAGGTAAAAATTTTTCTTACAGTTTTGAAGAGCTTGAATTTAAACATCTAAAAATGCCAAACTCAATCCCCTAGGCCCACTGGTTACAGCAAAACCACCTGTCAAAGATTATAAAAATCCCTCTTCATGGTATGAAATAAATGTAGGAACACACTGTCGGAGACCTAATTTTCGCTTGAGAACCTGTGTGTGTGTATTTACCCAGTTGTATTTACCTAGTTGTGATTTACAGGAAATGAGCTAAGCTCGTGGGGTCTTGTCTCTATTTTTCAATAAGTGAAATTTTGCTTTGAAATCATTCTTGTCCAGACTATTCCACAGGTCTATGCATCTGTTCTATATGGAAAACTATATTTCTTGATATTCTTCAAGCAGCTTGGATTTATCAGTTTCATTCCGTGTCCTCTTGTTACTCTCCTATCCCAAAGAAATAGAACTTTTCTGTCAACTTTATCTACTCCCATCATGGACCTGAACATAGCAATCATGTAGCCCCTCTCCTTTCCTCTAAGGAAGGCAGATCCAACTTTTCCAGCCTCTCTCTGTACAACAGATCTGCCAGGCTGGGGACCATCTTGGTTGCTGTTCTTTGTATTCTCTCGATCTTGCTGATATCTTTCTTTTTGTGTGGGGACCACACTACACTACTGCTGCATATTCCAATCTGGGGCAGATCATGGCCACTACCAATTTTTTCATTATCTCCTCATCAATGTAATGAATGCTACTCTAATGTTAGTCAAGAGTTTATATGTCTCTCAAACTGTCTTGTTTATATGTTTTTCAGGTGACAAACTATCCTGGACCAGCACTCCCAAATCTTTCTCTTCTCTTGCTTTTGTGATTGGTTCATTACCCATCAAATTATTCAGTGATGGCCTCTTGGTACTCTTACCCATTACCAATATTTTACATTTTCTTGCATTGAACTTCATTTCCCACATCCAGTTCCAATCATGAATCCTATCCAGATCCTCCTGCAGCATTTTACAGTCCTCCTCAATCTCTACATTCCTCAAGATCTCTGTTCAATCCATTTACCATATCGTTTATGTAAATCAGGAACATTATTGGCACTAACACCGAGCCCTCTGGGACTCAACTTGTTACTTCCCTCCATCCAGACATCTTGTCCTTTATTACTGTCCTCATTTGTCTGTCTCTCAAAAAGTCTCTCATCCACTCCAGGTTTGCCTTCAATCCTGCTATGTGCTCCAATATCCACATTAGTCACTTGTGGGGTACCTTGTCAAAGGCTTTCTCTAAATCTAAACACACACAATCCGCCCAACTGTCTCTCTCTTGTAGGACGTTAATCACTCTTGAGTAATACCTCAACAAGTTGGAAACACATGACCTTCCACTTCTGAATCCAAACTGACTCTCAACCAAAATATTATCTCCTCCAGACATTTTTCCAACAGTCTTTCATGATTCTGTAACACAATTTTGTGACCATGCTGGTCAGGGACATTGGTCTGTAATTCAGGGGTTCTTCCTGGTTTCCTCCCTTATAAACTGGTACCACACTGGCCCTCTTCCATTCCCGAGAACTTTCCCCTCTTCCAGAGAACAAACAATTAAAACCGTGAATCATATCCATCAGTTGTTCTCTGCATTCCTTTAGTACCCAATTAGAAATTCCATTCGGTCCTGAGGCTTTCCTTACATCCTGAATTTCCAATAATTTATACACTTCTTGCATTTCCACTTTTATATCTTTTATCACTACATTTCTAGTCACTCCCTCCCTCTCCACAAAATCCCTTTCTTTAGTGAAAACCAATTGGAAACATTTGTTCATTATTTCAGCCTGCATTGCCACATCTTTATAGACTTCTCTTTCTACTTTTAGTTTAGTGATTCCTTCCTTTTGTTTCAATTTGCCGTTGACAAATCTATAAAACAGTTTGGATTCTTCATTACAAATGTCAATCATACCTTTTTCAAAGTTTCTTTCTTCCTCTCTACGGATTCTTGTATACTCACATCTAGTTCTTCTATATTCTTCCTTTGTTCTAGTATTACCTCTCTTTCTCCAGTTGTTCCATGCAATTCCTTTGTTCTAGTATTACCTCTCTTTCTCCAGTTGTTCCATGCGATGTCCCTCTGTTTTTTTGTTATCATACACCTTCTTTTAAACCAATCCTTTTTCCTGTTTTCTTTCCCACTTACTCTTGGCACATATTTCTCCACTCCTGAATTATAAAGGTCTAGGAAGATATCCCACTTCCTCTGTATCTCTCTTGTTTCCCTGAATTTTTTTCAATCTGCATTTTCAAGAAATTTCCTCAATCCTGTAAAGTTTGCTTTTCCAAAGTTATGTCTTCCTTGCCTATAAAGCTCATCTCTTGGCACCACAGTCCCTTTTATCATCTGGAACTCAGTGACCACATGATCCCTTTTTCCTATAGGACACAGATATTTCAAAGATTCATTTACATCACATTCTTTGGACAGTAGCAAATCTAATCTTGCTGGTGTGTCATCATCTCGGAATCATGTCTCTTCTTTGACCCACTGCGTCATTACATTATTCATTGTTATATTTAACAATATAGTGCCCCATGAATCTTTACTGCCTTCTGAGTCCCATTCCTCCCAGTTCACCTCTTGACAATTAAAATCACCCATCAGAATTATGTTATTGCTTTTCTAAATCACTTTCTGTAGATAACTAACCATGTCTGACAACATCTCCTGGTACTCATTGTCATCCCATGCCCTTGTCTTAGAGGGAACATATACAGTACTACTGCCATGTCCCTCTTGCCATTCTCTCCAGTTTCTAATTTGATATTTATCACTTAAGCCCTACCCTCCCCCATTTCCACATTTATGTTGTTCTTCACTGCTATCATCACTTCTCCTCCAATTTTTTCTTTTCTGTCTCTTCTCCACAGTTTGTATTTACCATCTCCCATATGGATATCAATATCCTCTCCTAACCTGGTCACTACAAAGCACATAACACCTGGTTCGTGTACCCTCAAGAAATCGTTGATTTCTAACCTTGCTGATATTAAACCATCAACATTAGTATATGCCACTTTCAAACTTTTTTCATTGTTTTTTATTCCCTCTTCTCTCCCTCTCTCTGTTGATACCACGCCATTACTTTCATACGCATCACTTTCCAAAAAAAAGTTTTACATTCTTCTTCTATCCTCCAGTCATTTTTTTCTTTTACTTGTTCCTTCAAAGATTTTAAAACTTCTTCTTCTTCACTCAAATCTCTTCTTACTATAATATTTTCCATCCCTCCCTCTTTACTTAGTTTCCAAGTCACTTGAAGTATATTGTTTACTACACTTTCTTTTGATGACAACTCAGATTGGTCTTGCTTTCCCTTTCTTATATGGCTCTATTCCCTTACTTCCTCAGTTTTTTTTTCCCACTTGTTTCCTTCGGGATCGATCTTGCCCAACATTTTTCTCACTTGATTTGAGTCTCTCTAGAGTCTCACAGATCTAACCTTTTCTTCCTCCTTCTTGTTCCCAAATATTATCACACATCTGTTCCTGTCTACAGCTTCTCTCACTATTTTCTCTTTCATATTTTCCATCCCTGCCTCTTTACTTAGTTTCCAAGTCACTTGAAGTATATTGTTTACTACACTTTCTTTTGATGACAACTCACATTGGTCTTGCTTTCCCTTTCTTATATGGCTCTATTCCCCTTACTTCCTCAGTTTTTTTTTCCCACTTGTTTCCTTCGGGATCGATCTTGCCCAACATTTTTCTCACTTGATTTGAGTCTCTCTAGAGTCTCACAGATCTAACCTTTTCTTCCTCCTTCTTGTTCCCAAATATTATCACACATCTGTTCCTGTCTACAGCTTCTCTCGCTATTTTCTCTTTTTTCTTCAATACTTTCACTACATTTTCTTGTTCATTTCCCTTTCTTCCTGAATGATTTCCCTTAACCACTTAACCGCGGGCCGTCACTTTCGTGATGCTCGGTGGTGATGGCTCGAGCCGTGGGCCGTCAGTTGGGTGCCTCTGTTTTCTTCTTAAGTAGCCGGGGCTTTCAAGATATAAATATATATGAAAAATTTTTGGAGAAGCCTGAGTGATATTTATATCACTCAGGCTAGTTTAGGCCAATATTTCAAAAAAGTCAAAGCCTGAATTACCACCAGCGGGAAGTGCCAGGACCGCCTCCCACAACCCTGCAGTTTAAGGGTTAAACCACTTCTTTCTGCTCTTCTTCCACATGTGCCCACTTTGCCTTTTGCTCTTCTAACACACTACTCACCTTCTCCGTTTTGTTACTGCTCTCTTTTAGTTTTCTCCTTAGTTCAATATTTTCTCATTTCAAATTCTCTATCTCCTTGTTTGCCATCTCACTGGCCTGTATCAGACTCTATATAGTGTTTTTGGTATTTTCAGGCATGTTTCTTGATACTAGATCCTCCACTTTCTTTTCTAGTTCACTAATTCTCATAATCAATGTTTTAACTAAATCCATCACATTTGTTTCACCGTCAAATCCTGGAAATTTGAGTCCCTCAATGTTTACATTGTCGGCCATGTTTGAGGTTGGTTACAGTACTAAACATCACTTACTAAGATTCCTATTTCCTATAAACATTCATGTATACTCTCTGACAATAGCTCTTTACATTATTGGTAACTATAATAACACCCCGAATTTGTACGCCTCTCTACTCGTACAACTCTGTTTTCGTACAGATTTTTTGTCCAAAAATTGCTCCAGTTTTCGTACTGTGACCCGCACTAAGAGGTGCGGCATCATAGGTGCTACGTGGTCGCCAGTCCCACTTTGTCTTCCACAAGATACATATCAGTCATACAGGCTTCATTAAACTTTGTGATAAATTACGTATTTTCGTTAGAAAATTGTACATAATCATGGCCCCTAAGAAGATTAGTGAGTCAGCTGGAGCTAAAAGAAAAGCAGTGAGAACAACAACTGAGCTGAAAAAAGAACTCACTGCAAAGTTTCAAAGTGGAACCCGTGTCTCTGATCTTGCCATTCATTATGGTATGGTGAAATCCACCGTTTCATCCATGCTAAAGAACGGATTAATGCAATATACTTTGTTTCTTATGGAAAAAAATGATTTGGTTTTCGAACAATTTGCAACTCGTGCAGCCTCCAGGAACGAATTGTGTACGAATTTCGGGGTTCTACAGTACTTTAAACTTTACACAAGACTAAAGGGGACAGGAAAAACATAATTCCTGAAAACTGCTTAAGGTTAGCAGCAGTGGTTGAGACACATCCGTTCACTCTGGCTGGTCCGCTGTGTGTGTGTGTGTGTGTGTGTGTGTGTGTGTGTGTGTGTGTGTGTGTGTGTGTGTGTGTATTTACCTATTTGTATTTACCTATTTGTAGTATACAGGAATTGAGCTAAGCTCGTGTTGTCCCGTCTCCATATCTACATTCATCTAATCTAGTTTTAAATACATGAATGTTTTTCGCCTGCACCACCTCTTCGTCTAAGTCATTCCAAATACTTATGCTTCTATTCGGGAAACTGAACTTTTTGAGATCATTAAGACATCTACTTTTCCTCAACTTGAAGCCATGACCTCTTGTTCTTCCATCATCCAACACAAAAAGATCCTCTCTATCCACCCTTTCCAATTCTCTTACATTTCTAAATATCGTGATCAAGTCACCTCTTTCCCTTCTCTCGTGCAATGTTGGTAACTTCAGTTTTTCCAATCTCTCCTCGTAGGTGAGTTCCCTTAAACACGGTATCATCTTCGTTGCCATCCGTTGGACCCTTTCTAGTTTATCAATATGCTTCTTCAAATGAGGTGACCATACCACCGCCGCATACTCTAGTCTTGGTCTTATCATGGTCACTATCAACTCCCTCAACATAACTTCATCCATATAATTAAAAGCCACTCTCATGTTGGTCAGTAATCCATAAGTTCCCCCAATAATTTTATTTATATGCTTTTCTGGTGACAAGTCATCCCGAATAATCACTCCCAAATCTTTCTCATCCTTTCTTTTACTAATCATCTCATTGCCCATTTTATATGTCCAGTGTGGTCTTCTTTCACTTATACCCATTTCTAATACATGACACTTCTTGGCATTAAAGTCCATTTTCCAAGTCTGGCTCCAGCCGTGTATTTTGTCCAAGTCCTCTTGCAGTTCTTTACAACTATCAATACATTTAATATGTTTCATAATTTTAGCATCATCTGCAAACATACTCATGTAACTATTCAAACCCTCTGGCAAATCATTTACATATATCAGAAACATTACTGGGGCCAAGACAGAGCCCTGGGGTACTCCACTAGTCACATTTCTCCATTGTGATACCTTGTCTCTTATTACTGTTCTCATCTGCCTTCCTATCAAATAATCTCCCATCCACTTTAATAGTTTCCCATGCACCCCTCCAAATGTCCTCAACTTCCACAATAGTCTCTTATAGGGTACCCTGTCAAATGCTTTCTTAAGATCCAGATAGACACAGTCTGCCCATCCCTCTCTCTCCTGTATGACATCTGTTACCCTACTGTAGAAACTTAGTAGGTTAGTAATACATGATCTTCCTTCCCTAAAACCAAACTGTCTTGGTGTTATCACTTCATTTTCTTCTAAATACTTTATCCATCTTTTTCTAATAACTTTCTCACAGATTTTACAAACAATACTAGTAAGTGACACAGGTCTATAATTAAGTGGATCCTCCCTATCTCCTCCCTTAAAGATTGGCACAATACTTGCTCTTTTCCAATCTTTAGGTACCTGTCCCTTTTCAAGCGAGGTTTTGATAATGACATAAACTGGCCACACTAACTGGTCGGCACATTCCTTCAGGATCCATCCAGCCACACCATCTGGTCCCATTGCTTTTCTCACATCCAAATCCTTCATCAGCTGTAGCACCTCATCCATGTCAACTGTAATTTCGGTCATTCTCGTCAGCCTGGGTTCCATTTCAGGCTCCCTAAATTCGTCTTCCAATACATAAACCGACTGTAGCTTGTTGTTCATTATTTCACACAAGTCTTCCTCTCTTTCGTATGTTTCATCTCCATCCCTCAGTCGTATTATACTGTCCTTAACTTTCATTTTGCCATTTACAAACCTATAAAATAGCTTTGGCTCTTTTTTACAGTTAGATACAATATCTTTTTCGTATTTCCTTTCCTCTTCTCTCCGTATCCTTACATATTCATTTCTAACCTGCTTGTACTCCTCCCAGGCCCTTTCACTATACCTTCTTCTCACTTTCTTCCATGCTTTTTTTCTTGCCTCTTGTGCCATCCTACATCTGTTGTTAAACCATTCTTTCTTCCTTTCCATAGCTGCAGAAAATTTTGGGACATACTTAGTAACTCCTGTTTTATATACTTCTATCAAAAACTCATATTTCTCATCAACATTTGTGATCATATTCATTTTACTCCATTCTACATTTTGGAAAAAGTTTCTCAGGGAAGCAAAGTCTGCCTTCCCATAATTGTATCTATTTTCTCTGTGTTTTTCATCTCTTTCTCCTTCCCTCACTCCTACCACATCCATCTCAATTACCAGATGATCACTTTTACCAAAGGGGCAATGGTAGGTTATGTTCCTCACATCATTTCGGTCCTTTGTGAATAATAGGTCAAGCCTGGATGGTTCATCAACACCCCTAATCCTTGTGTGTGTGTGTGTGTGTGTGTGTGTGTTGTCCACACACATACACATCAGGTGCATATGCATGTATTGTCCTTGTGCTGGGTTTGAAAAGAAATTATTTTATAATGCATATTGTTTCTGCCTTTCTATCTAACTCTGTATGTGACCATGTATATGTATCTATTTAAAGTGTATATGTATATACATGTCTCCCCATATAAGTATATATGAATATACAGTATATCATATATATGTGCATGTAGCATAAGTATATGTATACTCATCTGTACACATACCCATATATTTATATGTGCATACCTATTCTGTACATACAGTATGTCTATAGCTACATGTGCATGAATATACAATATACATATATATATATAGATAAATACATATATGTATGTGTGTATATGTGCCTTTCACTGCATATGTATGTATGTACATGTGTGTTAATGTATCCCTTTGCCCATTCCAAAACTTGTACTGTAATGATAATTACTGCAATAACTTTGTATCATGTATGTGCCACTGTATCTTTGTTCATTACTGTGCTTGTAATGATAATTACTTCTATACCTTTTATGCCATATATGTGTCAATGTTACCCTGCTCTCATGCACCTTTCTCTGCTTGGCCTTCAGAGACAATGTTCCTCAGGGTGTTATGGCTTGTACTGTATGGAAAAAAAAAAAATATCAATGAACTCAATGTAAAATATGTTTCTATTCGTGAAACTGGTGAAAGTGTCAGCATGGGAGAAAAAAAAAAATCCTATTTATCTATATATCCATCTACTGCCAGATGCCACTTTTTTCCAAAACTCGAAAAATTTGGCAAAAACTAATTTTCGCTAAAGAACCTTACCAATATCAATTACATCAAAGTAAAATATATTTCCATTGATGAAACTAGGTGCAGGAGTCAGCATGAGTATTAAAAAAAAAAAAAAGAAGGAGGAGGAGGAGGAAGAGGAGAAGCAGACAACACAGGCCGATCATGGCAGGGAAATTACCACATCACATTCGGGACAAAGGATAGGGAGGGAGGTCTCTAGTGGGGGTGAGGGGGGGATAAGACCCCCAATGCAGGGGAGGTGGTGTGGAGAGTATTATGGCAGGAGGAAACACACACAAAGTGATCAAGGCAAGGAAACTGCCAAGTCATTTGATAAAGAGGAGGGGGGGTAGAGGAAAGTGGAGGAGGGGGGAGGCTTGGGGGGAAGTAAGAGGGCATGAGACAACCCCTCTATATGATGTGGTATTGATGAGTAGTTTGGGTGGGAGGGGACAGAGTAGGCTGTATCCAATCACAGGAAGGTGGAGAAGTGGCTGGGAAGGGGGGGGTCATCCCACAGACCTGGTGTGGGGGTTGGATATTCCTTTCCACCACCTCATCCCTTAGTTCTGATTGGGTAGGAACCATTTACGTCATAAAAGGTGCTGGTTCGGTGCTCGGCAGTTTTTGACAGACCTTCTACTATCGTCAGTCATAGGACTCTACGTGGCAAACTTGCAAAATGACGATCGTCAGTCATAGTACTTTAGGGGTTAAAAGCAAGAATAGGAAGGGACAGGCCACACCGTTTGCAGAAAGAATAAAAGATGGAACATTCATATCATATCATTTATAAAGACTCCAACATGCTTGTATTCATCAGACTTGGTCACTATTAGAGTATCAGAATGACAACCCAGATATGAGTTAGAAAGAATGAGGCAGGCTGAGAAGAAAAGCTACCAACAAGTTTGATGAAACTGGATGGAACAAGATAACATCAAAATGTGTATGTGAGAGCAGAGTGAGAGAGAAGGTTTTCATCCTGCAGTGGACCATTTACGATAATGACAATGATGGTGATGATAACACATAACAGGTATACACATTCTTTTTTTAAATATCAGCACCAAACTCAGTCAGTTTCACCTGCAGGGTGGACAGGCTATCATATTTATACCATACTCACATTGTCTGACCAGGGGCAAATTGGACTGTAGACTGTAGGTGCTGGTAATCTCTGCCAGCTCTTGCTGTCCCATCCTGTGTTTCAAGCACTACTTGTGCAGCCTGAGAGGAGTCACCCAACCTGATAACAGGGAGAGCAAAGGTGGAAGTGTGATTGGCTGGGTGTGGCTCAGCCACAGTGTAAGCCCCTTGTTGCAGTGATATCTGTGGCCGATCCTCCCAGTCCTGTATGGTTACTCGCACTATCTTATTCTCACCAATAGAAGGATGCACACTAGAAGGTGAATATGGGTGAGATAATTTAACAATGAACTTCTCCTCCTTTTCGTAAATTAAATCATCAATGAGACCCACTTCACATTCCATTCTTGAAATGCCCTTAGGAAAGATGATGACAGAATCATTAGTGTTCGGCCTTTCAATAAAGTCCAACCCAGCTTTGGCTGAGCGCTGTCGAGTAAAGCACTGCACACTTGACACTCTGCTTACATCCCCCAATCTCTGAACAGGAATTTTTACCACAGTATCATTTTCTCGCACTTTTATTTCAGGCAATGTAAACTGTATAGAAGGAGTATCTTCTTCATCAATGAGAGTGATAACAGCTTGTGATGCATTTGGCAAAATGGATGCATTTTGTGCTGCACTAATAAATACGATGAACCTCTCAGGACCTTCAAGTTTTGGATTCAAACTGTCATCAATTAAACTAATGATACAATCTGCACTCTCCTGACCTTCACTGAATAATACTTCTTTAGAATACTGAATGTAATCAAATGAAGGCTCAGCTTCCCTTTTGAAATAAGATTTTGTCGCACACCACACACTTGAACTCTGTTCTAGATCAGCACCAAAGCGTTTTAGTTTGACAGAGACTGCATCTTCACTTTCAGACACATTATATTCCAACTGACTAATACCAATAAGACACTGATCATTGGGTCCTTGTATGGTAACCAATGCTTCTCTGGTCAGGCCAAGTGTTGCACCTTCTGCTGGGTCTTTGAGTATTAAACGAAAATCTTCATCTAGTTCCAGTACTGGATCATCAATAATCTTCACACTGCATGTCGACTCCCTCACTCCAGATGGGAACAATACCCTGGATGATTCATCATGGAGACGATGGATGAAATCTGTTCCACTGGATAACTGGTTAGGATTGGAACCTATGGCTGATCCATCTTCACTAGTGCACATAACTGATACTGGAAGACTTGCATCACCACTGCGTTTCAAATGAGCAAAAACAAAGTCTTCAGTTTCATTCACAGTAATATGACCTGTTTCAAAAAAGATAAATGGCTTATCTTCACTATCAAGAATAGTCACAGTGGATTTCTTTGGTTTTCCTATAAGTGCATAGTTGGGGTCAACCAACTTGACATTAAACACCTCTGGACCTTCAAATTTTCTATCATCAATAATGGGGACAATACAATGCTTCTCTGTTTCTCCTTCTTCAAACTGTACTTGCTCAGAAACTACTACATAATCACTGCTCTGTGTTCCCTTTGTCTTTCCCCGAGCTGAGCCACTATGAGTGAGGCAAGTGACTGAGGATTTTTGCTTTAAATTTCCAGTTCTCTTGATGACAATCCTTGCCTCTCCCTCTGTTTCAGTAATGTTGTATTCCCGGTTGGCCATTATTAACCAAGTCCACAGGATGTAAAAGACATTATCAGACACAGTACTAGAGAAGCCTCCATCTGTCACCTCAAATGTAAATTTATCACTGGCATCTGAGTGAGCCTGATGTGCTGAGATGTCAAGTTGATAGTACAGGTAGCCTGCAATGATGTCAGCTGGAAAAAAGAAGAAATAATATATTATATAGGGCATACTGCTAGGATTACCTCTATCAAATCTAATATAATGATAATAACTCTTTCCCTAGGTGGTAGGTGGGGGCACTCACCATCCACTCACTCAATGTAGTGCTGCTCTCAGGTGTCTGCCCTTTCCTCTTCCCCATCTTCTTTCCTTCCATCCTCTTCTGTCTTTCTTTCCTTCATTCTTTCCTCGTCCCTCTGCCTACGGGTGACTTTATACTCCCTCTTTTGTCTTCTTGCCTTCATTCTTTCCTCTCCTTCTGCCTGTGGGTGACTCTACACTGAGCGACAAGCCAAATGGTTTCCTGTACACCAGGAAACCATTTACTACACTGGGTGGTAACCATACAACCAAATTTTGGCACCTGGTGATTTAGTGGGTAATTATGGCACTCCAATCGGACTGAGCTGGTGAAGGTTTATATCCAAGGGATGGTTGGGGTTTATTACTCATATAATGCCACTCAGGGATAGGTGAGGCTGGTCACTCTCATATTAAATGTCAGGACCAACTTGCTTAGCCCCAGGCTCCTACGCTCCTCATGGGGCAATGGAGGATTGGATGATGAATGAATGAATGAACTCTTTCCCTAGCTCTTGTCCTCACATCTCTTAACTTTGACACAATATATCCAACACTTTTCCAAAAACCTATCCACACATCTCTCATACACCAAAGTAGTATACAAAAGTGAATAATAAGATACTGTATGCCAAGGAGTATATCGTAGCACCAGTTGAGCAGGGCGGTACACCCAATGTGGATGGAATGCTGATGACGGAGAGCTGGAGCTCCCATTTCATTAGCCCTTAGGACTAGTTCTGGACCATCCCCCTTTGCTGAACTTTTTCAGTGTTTCAGTAATACAGAGCATACTCTCCATTACAAGCTTTTCTTCCAATCAACACCAAACTACATGTACATTACACACTACACTTCTTGTTCAAAATTCAGCCAAAATGGCATCTTATAGTCAAGCCTCGGAGTCCCCAGGGAGAGGAGGACCATAAATGCCCCCACCTTCTGCCCCTCTCCCAGCGACGAAGTAGCGAGATGCCTGGAAGCACTGTCTAACTCACTTCTTCATTTCTGCAACATTCGTGGCCTTTCCTCTAACTTTCTCACTGTTGAACACCACCTCTCCTCCTCTAAACCTCACCTTCTTTTCCTAACTGAGACTCAGCTGTCTGAGGCAACTGATGGCAAACCCTTCACTGTATCCTCCTACTTTCTCTATACTCACTTTAAACCCAAAGGTGGCCATTGCGTAAACGTACGCAATGACTTATCTTGCTCTCTTGTTCCTGAACTTGATTCTTCTGAATTCTCAACTCTCTGGCTTCAGCTTTCCTGTCATTCTCTGACTAAATATATCTGTGCTGTTTACTTATCCCTTAATTCTACTGACTATGAAAAATTCTTCAACTATCTTACTTCTACAGTGGAACACATACTATCCATTTCTTCTTTCTCTGAAATCTCCATTTTAGGAGATTTCAGTGTTCACCACCACCTTCGGCTCTCTTTTCCATTCACTGATCCACCTGGCGAACAAGCCTACATCTTTTCTATCTTTAATGACCTAGAGCAGCCAGTACAGCACTCTGCCTGACAGCTAGAGTTCCAACATACTTGACCTCTTCCTTATGTCAGGGGAAATTTAGGTATTTGAAAAGGATAAGTGTATAATTCAAAAGAATAATGTGATATTGTATAACTCGAGTATACAATATATAGCTATGTGTGCTAAGAATGACTATCGAGTCATTTACTACGAGAGAATAGACTCATGAAATCAAGTAGCGATTTCACTTTATGCTGGCTTACTTCGCCAATTCTCTAGAGTCGAGAATTTATAGACTTTCTCAACGGTACACAGCAGAGACTAGACACTCAATTAGGCTGTAATATTGTACCGTTGGCCTCTGAGAAAGTTAGTTTCTCCCCTTAACATTCAAAAATAATAATAATAAAGTTAAACAGGATCTTGGCTGAGCCAAACTCCTAGCTAGCACAATGGATTTAAGGATTAATGCCAAAAGCTGGCCTAAGTACCAGTCGTGATTTAATACAAAGAGTTGTGCTAACGTGGAGTAGCAAAATTATATTAAATAAGTGGGAAAATTAAACACGATTGTTACATTTAACAAAGCTCAAGAAAACGAACTGTAAATTTATTAAATACAAGCAAATAAATTGACGTTACATGACTCCAATTCAAATCAAAGGAAGGGAAATGCACTCACTCACTCAGACAAACAGCTAAATATCTCAGAAGCCTAAGCCTAGGAAAACAAGAAAATACCAATCAGTATAGATGAGACCGAGCTGCTGCGACGATCACCAAGGATTGGTGGGAGCTTCCGGGACACACGCCAACACAAGCTGAGATCTGAAATCACTAAGAAATCACTCAAGCCTTTCAAGGCGTACCGCAACGCGCCGTGTCTACAGACAGACTGAGCTCTGAATTGAATCCACGGTGCGAGGAGCGTGGGAAGGGGCGCGGGCGGCGTAACGGCGCAGAGCGGGACTGACAATTAAAATATTATCGCTCAGAGGAACGCACCACCGGCACACAAAAACAATCACTCGCGGGAGAATGACGAAAGTTTTGACAACTTGATGCGAATACAAGCACGCGAGCGGACGGTTTGAGAGAATGAGCGAAACATCGTACATTTCATAATAATTCGTTCCTCCCGCAAAATCACTAGGTCACAATTTACTTTACATGATTTACGATGTAGAAAATTCGTGACATTACGCCCCTGAAAAAATTCAAATTTTACTTTAGTAAAATTTGACATTATATACAGTATATATATATACATCCTAGCTCAGTCACACAAGATTCACACTGTGGTGTGTGTACTATCCTGTTACAGGAGAAAAACATTGTCGCCCATGAGCGTAAAAACCTCGTATTTACGTTAAGAAAAGTAAGCTTGAGGGAAAAACTCCGAGACGACAGTGAAAAATCCTGTACTCAGGTCAAACTGAGCGAAAGTTCGCTACATTTATATTGACAAGTAATTTTGTTATGTAGCGTGGTGTATGTGATACACGGTGTAGGTGTGACAGTTGTAGTGTAACTGTACCTACATGTAAAGCAATAATAATAATACATATTAATGCAATAATAAAGGCGACGAGGCCAGAGAAGAAGAAGTGGCAGCATGCAGCAGAGACAATCAATGGTCCTGGACATCTTCTTCACCCAACAACTGTACCTGTGGGATGAGTCAAGGTGGAGCATAAACAGTGTCAATGAAAGAATTTGCACTAAATTACAATTTCATGCACCCAGCAATCAATCCATACATAACAGAAAGTACTCTTGGCTGAAAGTCAGTTAACAGCAAGTTTCGTACATATGTCGCCATTATTTCCTTAATAGTTGCCTTTTTTAACCTACACTTACGCCTAATAAAGGGCTCGCCGTCGGTGCCCTCGGCTGGGATCGCCGCGACTACCCGCCTGTCATCAGTGTCCTCGGTTGGGTTCACCGTGACTGCACACTTATAGCTATACTTATCATTTCAAAGGGCTCGTCACCGCGACTGCCCGTTTGTCCTCGGTGTCCTAGGTTGGGTTCACCGTGACTGCACACTTATAGCTATACTTATCGTTACAAAGGGCTCGTCACCGCGACTGCACGTTTGTCATCGGTGTCCTCGGTTGGGTTCACCGTGACTGCACACTTATAACTATACACTTATAACTAGTAAAGGTAGTTGAGAATCCCTATGCAAACTTGGGCAGGTCACATTTTAACACCCTGCATGGGTGTGAACACTCATGTGGCTTCTGTGTAATCTCCGGGAATCCTCAGGGAGGCCCACAGCTCGAGATACACCACAAGGTAATTCAAACACAGCCTCAGATTGCCTCTGTGGGGTCTCAGACTCCCCCTTAACCTACCTTAATCTACGGTACATACAATGTGCACAAGCCCTACGCTTACGACTAATAAGGGCTTGTCGTCGGTGTCCTCGGTTGGGATCGCCGAGAATGTGCACTTATGAGCTACAGTACATATGTATGTACAGACCCCAGACATATTATGTCCTGTGGGGCCAACAAGTGAGACGTGAGGTCTTAGCAGCATAGTACTGACTGGGAACCAAGCTAGTTCTTGGATTGCTCAAATCTCTTAGAACAGCACAGTCTTAGGGAACCCAGTGTACAACAGATACCCACATTACCACTGCCCTCTCTCACACGACTCAGAGATTATGGGCGTGGATTCAAACGGCACAGGAAGGAAACTTTCCTGAATGGTGGTATGTCGACACACATTACAGGAGTGCACAAAACTATCAATTTCCTGTCCCATTCCTGGCCAGAAAAAGTCAGCACGGATACGGCCTTGGGTTTTCTTTTTGCCCATATGACCTCCTGATGTTAAACAATGACCCCATTCTAACACTGCTTGGCGGTAGTTTGCGGAACAACAAACTGCAGTCGAACCTCGCCCTCAAGTGTTCGTGACTCACGGTAGAGCCGTCCTTGTTTGCGAAGGAACCTGGCTCGTCCACCCCGTGAATACTTGGTCACTTTACCCTTTTGTTTCTTCCACACAACAGCAAGGGTCGGGTCAGTCTGTTGCTCTTGGACAACATCTTGACTACAAATCAGATCTTGCGGCAATGCAAAGGCCACTGGGACAACACAATTTGGAGCCTTGGCCATGGCTCGTGTTACTGCAGCCGAAGTCTGAGTAGTGACATCTGTGGTGCAACTATACTTGGCACCTGGTATATTGCCTATAATGAGGTCAAACAAAGGTTCTTGCATGACAACTGCAACTGTTGAACCTGTGTAAAAGGGAGATGCTACCTGGATACATGCCTCAGGGAACAATCTCACTGATCCATCAATAAGTCTAACTTGGGTGTGCCTACCTGTGTACTCCTCGGGTCAAACTAGGCTCTGCTTGACAGTACAACCTGAGGAACCATTGTCTCTCAGTACATTAACAGAAACACCTCCCACAAACCCTGGCTGAACAAGGAAGGCACTGTTACCTGTGGGAGGGCCTGTGGAGGAAGCGGCCAGCCATTGATAAGGCTGCATGGCACACATCTCTTCAAATCTGACAGGAGTATTTGCCTTAGGGATCGTACCCGAACTAGATGCATGAGGAGCTGTACTCACCATCTGGGGAGCAGGAGCACTGACGGCCTGTGGAGGAGAGTTCACCATCTGAGGGGGACTAGTGAACTATGAAGGAGGAGCTGTGCTGGTGGGGACGGCACCATCGTGCGCCTGTTGAGGAATGAAGGCTGCGTTTGCCTCCTGCCTCCGATACACTGGGGCTGGTGTCGAAAAGGTTTGTCCCAGTTGGTGATTGCGTGGCTGATACTGTTATTGTTTAGGGTACTGATGCTGGTTAGGGTACTTGTTGTACCTCTTCCAGTCAGGTTTCTGTGTATTCTGCCCCTGGTCCTTCTGCGGTTTGTTTGGACCATGACCATTATTTTGAGAATGGCCTTGATGCTGGGGTTCAGTCTGGGATTGCTTACCAGACTTAGCAGTATCTTTCTTATTCCAGTACTGCTGCTTACGAGTTTCGTACCCGTACGCACTAAAGAAAGCATCAGCCTTTTCTACCATTTGTGATGCGTCCTTCACTTTGGACATCTTGAGCTGGGCCATAAGCTCAGCAGGCCACGACTTTTCCAGCTGTGTGCGCAGCACGAGGTCGATCATTCCTTCTCGTGTGCTGGGAGTCTCGTCCTTCTCCATCCACTCGCCCAAATATGCCATGAGACGGTCAAGGAACTGAACAGCTGTCTCCTTTTCCTGGAGACGCACCTTCATGAACTGATTTCTAGCATGATCAACAGTAAGACCGTACGCTTTGATGAGTGCGGTCTTCATCATCTCATACGCGAGATTATCTCTGCGAATTCTGTGGAGAATGTCGAGGGCGGGGCCCTCAAACAGGCTAAGGAACTGAAGCCACTTAGCTGCCTCATCCAGATCGTACAGGTTTGCCATGTCTTCGAAACGAGCTATAAATGGCTCGATTCGCTCGCCTTCCTTGTAAGAGGGAAGCTTGAGACGTGGAGTTGCTAGAAAAGGTGCTGAGAGAGCAGTAGAGGAGCTTGGATTAGCTGCAGCCGGTGTGCCTGAAGCCAAGGAGTCTCGCTTTAGCTTTAGGACTTCCAGCTCATGTTCACGTTCTCTCTCTTTCTGCCGTTCTTCGTACTCACGCTGCTTTTGACATTCCTCCCTCTCTTTCTGCCGTTCCTCGCGTTCAATTTTCCGCTCTTCACGGGCGGCATTTTCACGTTGCTCCTCGTAATTGAAGCGCGATAGGACATAATCTCGAATTTCCTGGGGGTTATTAAGCCCCATATCCTTAGCTTCTTGCACGAATGCACTGGATTCCATCGTGCTTAGTTTGAAACTGAGTGATAACTGAGACTGATAAGTAAGAGCGAGTAAGTGATTCGGTAATAATAATTCCAAGCTAGGAGCTTATCCTGGAATGAGGTCGCCGGATGTCAGGGGAAATTTAGGTATTTGAAAAGGATAAGTGTATAATTCAAAAGAATAATGTGATATTGTATAACTCGAGTATACAATATATAGCTATGTGTGCTAAGAATGACTATCGAGTCATTTACTACGAGAGAATAGACTCGTGAAATCAAGTAGCGATTTCACTTTATGCTGGCTTACTTCGCCAATTCTCTAGAGTCGAGAATTTATAGACTTTCTCAACGGTACACAGCAGAGACTAGACGCTCAATTAGGCTGTAATATTGTACCGTTGGCCTCTGAGAAAGTTAGTTTCTTCTCTTAACATTCAAAAATAATAATAATAAAGTTAAACAGGATCTTGGCTGAGCCAAACTCCTAGCTAGCACAACGGATTTAAGGATTAATGCCAAAAGCTGGCCTAAGTACCAGTCGTGATTTAATACAAAGAGTTGTGCTAACGTGGAGTAGCAAAACTATATTAAATAAGTGGGAAAATTAAACACGACTGTTACATTTAACAAAGCTCGAGAAAACGAACTGTAAATTTATTAAATACAAGCAAATAAATTGACGTTACATGACTCCAATTCAAATCAAAGGAAGGGAAATGCACTTACTCACTCAGACAAACAGCTAAATATCTCAAAAGCTTAAGCCTAGGAAAACAAGAAAATACTAATCAGTATAGATGAGACCGAGCTGCTGCGACGATCACCAAGGATTGGTGGGAGCTTCCGGGACACACGCCAACACAAGCTGAGATCTGAAATCGCTAAGAAATCACTCAAGCCTTTCAAGGCGTACCGTGACGCGCCGTGTCTACAGACAGACTGAGCTCTGATTTGAATCCACGGCGTGAGGAGCATGGGAAGGGGCGCGGGCGGCGTAACGGCGCAGAGCGGGACCGACAATTAAAAAATTATCGCTCAGAGGAACGCACCACCGGCACACAAAAACATTCACTCGCAGGAGAATGATGAAAGTTTTGACAACTTGATGCGAATACAAGCACGCAAGCGGACGGTTTGAGAGAATGAGCGACACATCGTACATTTCATAATAATTCGTTCCTCCCGCAAAATCACTCAAATGAATGAATGAATGAATGAATGAGGATGCGACGTGGCAGCGCAACAGCAGAGGTCATATGCCGCCGAACGCAAACAATAAAAGAAAATCAATATATATAATAATAAGACTAAAATGCAAAGAGAAAATCGATGCTTAAAACAAACTGGCTATATATAAGAGACATAATAAAATACAAAGAAAAACGATGCTTAAAACAAACCAACAGTATAAAAGCAACCAAGTCTAAAAAACTAAAAATATAATGAAAAGATAAGGGTTAAAAGTAGTATATTGTCATTAAAACACAAGCTAAAATATGGTAAAGCTCTATAGCTTGCGGAGAAGGCCAGAACGCAACACAAAGGAGAAAGTACTTCCTCCCATAACACAAGCCTCTTCCCCAAGCACTGAGGAGAGAAGGTACGAACCGTTGATGCCTCGGCATCTAGAAAGGTACCGCCGACGAAGGTCCCCAAGACTGGGGCACTCGACAAGGAGATGCCGCACAGTCAAAGGAACCAGACAGTCATCACAATAGGGAGGGGGCGCCCTCTCCATCAAAAAACCATGAGTCAGCCTAGTGTGGCCAATCCGAAGGCGAGTCAAAGCTGTTTCCCACTGTCGGGACAGTCCTACATATCTCCCATCACCCAGGTTCCTACGTATGCTGCGGAGTTTGTTTGCCCCTGCTGCATCCCACCTCCTCTGCCAGCAGGAACGGACAGCCCCCACAGTGGCCGCACACAAATCCTCGGATGGGACACGGCAACTTGGAGAGGAAGGACGAGAGGCAGCAGCTCTAGCCAGAGAGTCAGCTCGCTCATTGCCCACGACCCCTACATGTGCAGGGACCCAACACAGTTGTACAGAGTATCCTCGCCTGAATAATAAGAAAAGCCATTCCAAGACAGCTAAAACTAGGGGATGTGACGGGAAGCCATGAGACAAGGCTTGTAAGGCACTGGCTGAGTCGCTAAAAATGGTAAAAGAAGCTGGAGGAAAGCTAAAAATTATTTCAACTGCAACTAATATGGCAGTAAGTTCAGCAGTAAAAACAGATGTAAAAGGAGGGAGACTCCCACCACGGCTAAAATCACGAAAAATTACACCAAAGCCTGTCCCTGCTCGGGATTTAGAGCCATCCGTATATACAGGGATTGAGTCACTGTGAATAGAAGCATGTTCCAAAAAATAAGACAGAGCTGCCTCTGAGGAAACAGATGCCTTCCTCTCGGGGAAGTAATCACATGGTTGCACTTCTGGCAGAAGCCAGGGAGCCACTCGGGGGATACGCATAGGGCAAACAGGGGAGGACTGGACACCTAACTCCCCCATGGCAACCCTCGCTCTGTACCCAAACGGGTGTGGATAGCGAGGATGGGTGTTATAAAAGGGGAAAAGAGCGACCTCAGAGGCAGCCTGACAACTCAATGATCTCGGAAGACGGTGAAGGCGGTGCCAACACTGCACCACCAGGGACTGTCGGCGGAGATCCAGTGGTGGTTCGTTTGCATCAACTAACAGACTTTCTATAGGGGAAGACCGGAAAGCCCCAGTTGACAGACGAATCCCAGCATGATGAACCGAATGTAGTGGTCTCAACCGGGCCTCGGTAGCAGAAGAATATACCACACACCCATAGTCCAATTTGCTCCTCACTAAGGCGCGGTAAAGTCGGAGCAGGCTGGTCCTGTCCGCACCCCAAGACAAGTGAGATAGGGTTCGTAGAAGGGACAAGGCTCGGAAGCATGATAGTCGTAATGAACGGATATGAGGTACCCACGTCAGTCTCCTGTCGAAAATGAGCCCAAGAAACTTTGTCTCATCCACACATCGCACCCTCTGGCTATATAACCGGAGGTCTGGGTCAGGGTGAACACCTCTCAAACGGCAGAAATGTAAGGCAACCGTCTTTGTTGGGGAGAAACGGAAGCCGTGCATGGTGGCCCACCGAGAGACCCTATCTATAGCGAGCTGCATGCGACGTTCAGCCACGGACATTCGGGAAGCTGCATACCATAAAGCCAAATCATCAACATACAGTGAGGCAGACACTCCTTCTGGGATAGAGGACACAATACCGTCCAATGCTACGGCAAAAAGGGTCACACTGAGGACACTTCCTTGAGGCACCCCTTCCTCCTGATGGTATGAAGGAGACAGGGTGCCACCAACCCTAACCCTGAATGTACGGTCACGCAGAAAATTTAATATAAATAGGGGAAGCCTGCCTCGTAAACCATAAGAATGGAGTTGTTGGAGTATACCAAACCGCCATGTAGTGTCGTATGCTTTCTCAAGATCAAAGAAAACGCACACCAGATGTTGCCGTCTAGCAAAGGCATCACATGCTGCAGTCTCAAGGCGAACAAGTGCATCAGTTGTTGAGCGACATTTTCGAAACCCAAATTGACACTGAGAGAGACATTCATTCCTTTCTAGGAAATACATTAGGCGTGTGTTGACCATTTTCTCAAATAGTTTGCACAAGCAGGATGTTAAGGCGATTGGTCGATACTCCAAGGGACTGTTGCCTGTCTTCCCTGGCTTCTGAAACGGTAGAACAATAGCCTCACGCCAAGAGGTGGGAAGAGAAGATTCCCTCCAGATTTTATTAAAAAGGCTGAGGAGAAAGGACAAAGCATCCTTATCCAGGTGTCGGAGCATCGCGTTAGGAATATCATCCGGCCCTGGGGAGGTGTCATGACAGAGGGAAAGGGCAGATTGGAGTTCGCAAAAAGAGAGTGGGAGGTTGTAGGACTCCACACTCCCTGATCGGAAGTCCAACACCCTTGCCTCTTCTATCTCCCGTCGTCTGGCAAAAATTGGTGAGGTAGCGTCTCTTTGACTGACTGCCGCAAAGGCAGATGCAAAAATATCGGCCACAGCTAAAGGATCACCAACAGGCTCACCATTAGACATCAGCACAGGGGACCTGCCTTGATTGAACTTTCCCGAAATCTTTCGCACCCTCTTCCACACCTGAGATATTGGTGTCTTTGAGTTAACAGATGACACATATGCCATCCATGAATCCCGCTTAGCTTGTTTCAGTACTCGACGAGCCTTAGCCCGCGCCCTTCTGAACTCGACAAGATTATGCTCCGTCATGCATCTTCGATAATGGGAGAAAGCTAACTTCTTAGCGCGTACAGCAACGCTGCATTCCTCATTCCACCACGGGACAGGTCGGTAGCGATACGTGCCAGAAGTTTTGGGAACAGCATGAAGGGCAGCAGAATGCAGAAGGGAGGTAAAGAATGAAACAGCCTCATCAATATGTGGAAAGTCTTCGACTGAGACATTAATAGGAATCAAAGAAGAGAAAAGGGACCAGTCTGCCTTATCCACTCTCCACCTCTGTAAACGAGAACAGGGACTAGACACTGCTGCAGTGAGAAGGATGGGAAAGTGGTCACTTCCATGGAGATCCTCCACAACTTCCCAGGTAAAGTCCAAAAGGCAGTCAGGAGAGCAGATAGAGAGGTCAATAGCTGTAAATGAACCCGTTTGGGGATGAAAATGTGTAAACGCCCCAGTATTGAACAGGGCAAGATCCTCATCCTCCAATAAGGACGCCAACAAACTCCCACGTTGGTTAGTAAGAAAGTCACCCCACAATGGGTGGCGACCATTGAAGTCCCCCAGGAGAAGAAAGGGCTTAGGTAAATGGCCAAGAAGGTTCTCAAGTTCTACCCTATCGACTGCTGTGTTGGGTGGTAAATAAATGGAACATACTGTATACCAGCGGTGGGCATACAATTGTACAGCCACACACTGGAGGTCAGACTGGAGGTGGCCTGGCCGATGAGGAATGTCTGCTCTCACCAAAACAGCACTACCACCGACAGGACCCTGGGTTGGTGTTGAGTAGAAAGCAGTGTACCCAGGTGGTGCATGGGGGGTGGCAAACCCTACAAGAGTTTCCTGGAGACATATACACATAGAGGAACAGGTCAGGAGGGTCCGCAGCTCCTCCCAATTACCCCGCAACCCTCGACAGTTCCATTGTATTATACTGGCTGAAAGTGCCATAGTTCCCATAGTGAAGGAAGGATTAGGATGAGGGGCGTGACAGTTTTGCCCCCCCTGCAGGTTTGGGTTTATGCTTTGGAGAGCTCTTTGGAGGAGCCTGCCCAGCCCCAGGAACCCTCACCCTCTGTCGAACGGCCGAATGTAAATGGGAGGATGAGGAAGTGAGTTGTGCCACACTCTTTCTTAAAGTGGGCAGACCAGTTTGTTTGGAAGGCAGCTTGGTGGCTGCCTTTGGAGGTGGAGGAGAGTCACTGCCCCCACCAGAAGCTCCAGAAGTGGAAGTAGAGTCCACAGGACTCGAATCATTAGAGGAGGCCATTCCATGCTTCAGATCTAAGGTACCCATGGACTGGCTAACAACATCTCCAGGTGGAGATGGGGCCAGAGGTGAACCATCAGCTGCCGTTGTAACATTGCTAGCTCCCTCTTCCTGCTGGACAGAGGGAACAGTAGGGGTGTCGATGGAAGTGTCGACCACTGAGACCTTAGGTGGCCGGTCTACATGATCAGAAGACTCTGAAGAGCTACGATGGCGTTTGCCAGATACAGATGGAGCCTTGGGCACACTGGCTACGATGGGAGGAGGAGTCTGGTCAACGTGGACGTCTGCTACGACAACAGAAGTGAGCAAGTCATCAGCCACCGACGTGGGGGCTGTAACAGCTGGAGCAGCGGTAATGGTCGGATAAGTATCCTCACTTACTGTGGTAACCTTGGGGACAGCATTCTGCATATCTTGATTTGAAGGAGGGGGTACTGGAGTGGGTTGAGGCTTCTTCTGAGATTCATGGCGTTGCACTGGAATCCTAGATAGTACAGAAGCATAAGTAACCCCAGGCTGAAAGAAGAGAGTCTGAGCTCTCCTTTTGGCCTCAGGGAACGAAACCCTTTCCCGTGTACGTATAGACAGTATCTCTTTTTCCAGGCAGTACCTGGGACAGTTTTTCGAAGAGACAGCATGAGGACCTCCACAATGATAGCACTTAAGGGGCCCTGGGCAGTCACTGGCATGGTTTGATCCACCACAGGAAACACAGATACCAGGAAGGCCAGCCTGTGCACGGCGACAAGAGTGGCTAACATGCCCATAACCCTGACAGTGAAAACATCTCTTCGGGTTGGGAACATAGGGCTTCACCGAAAGTGAGAGCCAAGCTAGTTTCACTGAAGCAGGCAACGTCAGTCTTTCAAATGTTAGGAACAACGTTGGAGTTGGGGTCAATACACCGTCAACTTTCTTCATTGCCCTGTTGACATTAACAACTCCAGAGGAGCGAAGTTCCTCTAACAATCGGGCCTCTGGGTACCGCAGGAGGTCCCGAGAGTAAATAACCCCCTTGCGCTGGTTAAAGGTGGCATGGGGGACGCAAGTCATACTGGTAGCAGATACAGAGGTCAGAGTCTGAAGACGTGAACTTTCTGCCGGGGAGGACACCTCAATAAGGAGGCTACCATCCCCCTGGGTGGAGATCCTTGGTTCACGACCACAAGTAGACACAATGGCTCGGTGAAGTTCAAAAATGTCAACATCTAATGCTGAGCCACCTGCAGAGGGTTTCAGCACTAGGTACTTGGCATATTGCTCTTTAACTTCTTCTTCTGGGCCAAACCCGAGAGCCGAACCAACCCGACGTGTCCTCCTCCTGGTCCCAGTTGAACGCTGGGGCAAAGGAGGAAAGTCACCAGGGGCCTGGAAAGGCTCTAGAGTGGCGATAAGGGTTGTGTAGTCATTTGGATGTCCAGGGACAGAGGCCGTGTCATCAACATAAGTTTTTTAAAACTGAGCCATATGATCAGAATAACTTCATTCCCCCACCCCTCCACCCACCACGGAGTCCAACAAGGGGAGGTCGTGTGCCAGGGACAACACCACTGGCGACCCCAGAGGTAGCGGGAGAGTATACGCGGGTAACCACCAGAGAACCCGGGCAAGGGTGACTCCAGGACGGTAGGAGCCACCAGGCTTCCCAGTGCCCACTTGACCCTAGCCAACGCATGACCAGCCGATTGACCTGGTCGGGCCCAACCAGGCTGCCTGTCTAGCCAGAATAAGGGACCAAAGAGGTGTTTTGCTAGCTGCCGGGCGCACCGTACAGCATCGCTCAACCTCCAGGACTCCCGTCTCCCAGCATTACGGGACGCCACGCACGGCAAACACGTGGGGAGGCGACAGTCCAGCCCTAGATGGCAAGTGGGCTGGAACTAACATCACCAGCAGGCCTCCTCCACTAGTGATGTAGGGGGTGCTTGGTCCACGAGGGCGACAAATGCCGAACCCTACGAAGGTAGGCAAGCCCCCAAAGTAGGTGGCACCGCCAACCACGCTTCAAGCCCCGCCACCACGTCATGGTGACCCCCTGCAGCGGGGAAAATCACTCGATGTCACAATTTACTTTACATGATTTACGATGTAGAAAATTCGTGACACCTTACAACTAATCCTTCTGCTTACACTGTTAATATTTCCTCTCCACTGGGCTCCTCCAACCACAACCTTATCACTTTAACTTTTCGTATCACCCCAGTACAGCCTGTTGACACTCCAAAGAAACGTCAGTTGTGGCACTTTGGAGCTGCTGATTGGAAAGCCCTCAGGAAGAACTTTTTTGATTGTCCCTGGAATGATTATTGCTTCCACAGCCGAGAGCCATCTGAGTGTGTCATGCATATTACGGAGATTATTATCTCAGCCATGGAAGCATACATTCCTTTCTCACATCCTCTGACTAATGCACAAAAACTTTGGTTTAATCACGCTTGTTCTAATGCTGTCCACTACAAGAAGAAGGCTTATAAAAGGTACTGGAGCCAATCCACCCCTGAATCTTATCTTTTTTATGTTTCTGCCTGGAATCATGCAAAGTCTGTTCTTCAACCTGCTAAAAATAATTTCATCCATACTATGTGGTCTGAACTCACCTTCTCGAATTCTTCCCGCTCCTTCTGGCACATTACCAAAAACCTTTCTGACAACTTTGCCTCATCAACCTTCCCTCCTCTTTTCCATTCTGATGGCTCTGTAGCTATTTCTTCTACTGATAAAGCAGATCTCTTCACTCAGACTTTCTCCTCCAATTCCACCTTAGACGATTCCAGTGCTGGTCCTCCATTACTTCCCCCCCCCTCTGACTTCCTCATGGCTGACATTAAGATTTCTTCAACTGATGTATTTTCTGCCATCAATGGCTTCAATACTAACAAAGCATATGGGCCTGATAGGGTTCCTCATGTTGCTCTCAAGAACTGTGTTCCGTGTTTACACCCTGCCCAGGAAACTCTTTCGCCTTTGTCTGTCAGCTTGCACTTTTCCTTCTTGCTGGAAAATTGCTCTCATTCAGCCTGTCCCAAAGAAGTGTGACCATTCCCAACCCTCTCACCCAATTCCTCTATCAAAAGTTTTTGAGTCTGTTCTTAACAAAAAATTTTAAAGCACCCTTTTTATCACACCCTCCTTTCTGATCATCAGTATGGGTTCTGTCAAGGACGCTCCACTGGCGATTTTCTCACCTACCTTTCAGACTCCTGGTCCTCCTCCTTTACGACTTTGGCGAAAGCTTTGCCACTGCACTTGACATCTCAAAGGCTTTTGATCGAGTCTGAAATAAATCTTTAATATCTAAACTGCCCTCTTATGGTTTCTATCCTTCTATCTGTGCCATCGTTCTTCTCCCAGCTCTATCAATAGTGGTGTTCCTCAGAGCTCTGTCCTATCACCAACTCTCTTCCTTTCCTTCATCAATGACCTAAGCTATACATCTAACCCAGGGGTTCTCAACCTGGGGTACGCGTACCCCTGGAGGAATTTTGGGGGTACGTGACAGGTTTCTCAAAATACTGTACTTCGGTTTTGAATAACTGCAAATCTGTTTGTAGAAAGTGGCGTACACGTGCTAGGCTATCAACACTACCTCATAGTGACATACTCACATTAATTGAAAAGTTTGTCTGCTCCACATATATAACACAATTTAAACTTAATAAACAAAGTCAATAAACCATGCATTTCTTTTTACCTTTCCTGATGCTGCATTGTGGGTAAGGGGTACATGACCAATACTGAAGGATTTCAAGGGGTACATAAGATTAAAAAGGTTGAGAACCCCTGATCTAACCCTATCCAATCATATGCTGATGATTCCACCCTTCAACTTTCCATTCTTTTCCCGAAGTGTCCATCTCAGCAGTTACTTTAACAAACAAGGGTTGAGACTATGGCACACCTAGTGTCTGACTTGGCTTGTATCTTTTGGGTAAAAAAATTTTTGTTGTTTTTCATGTATCAAAAACTCAGTTCTTACACCTATCAACCTATCAAAGTCTTCCACAGGATTACCCATTACTCTATATATATAAAAGGCAAATTCTGTCTCTCCGTCCGTCTGAAACCCCTCTAACTCGGGACACACTTGCTCTACATAGACATATTATACCTTTTTGGAATCAGGATGATCCCGGGATTGAAAATCTGCCCTTCATCTGGTGCTTGAACAGTTTGTGAAATTCTGTCTGTCCGTCCATGTGTCTGAAACCCCTCTAAGTCAGGACACACTTGCTCTACATAGGCATATTATACCTTTTTGGAATCAGGATGATCCTGAGATTGAAAATCTGCCCTTCATCTGGTGCTTGAACAGTTTGTGATTTGAAGAACTCAGCTCAATTGAAGTTCCACGGAGTCTGTGTTTTGAAGAACTCAACTGAGGGCTAATTGGGCCTCTGGCCCAATTAGCCTTCCGCAGGAGCTAGCTTACAAGTCCGCATGGAGTGCAGACTTTTAAGCTAGTGTTTAATAATATCCAGCTCAATCCTGCACCATCTTTAAACATACACGGGGTTTCATTCTCTCAGGATTTATCTTAGAAAATTCAATTACATCTCTTGTAAAATCTGCTTCAAAGAGGCATGCTAAGCCGACACCATACCTTCTTTATCCCAGCACAGTTGTTGACTTTATACGCGGGTTTTATTCGCCTCTGTGTAGAATACAACTCTTGTGTATGTGGAGGCTCCCCACATACAGCTGTTCTCAACAAGGTGGTGTCAAAGGCTATTTACCTCATTAACTCTCCTCCTCTTAGTGGCTCCCTTCAACCTCTGTCTCTTCGACACATTGTTCCATCTTTATCTCTTTTCTATCGCTACTTCAATGGTCATTGCTCCTCTGAACTATCTGTTTGTACCCCTCAACCACTACAACAGGCATGTAGCATCCGTCTAGCAACAAACTCTCACCCCTTTTCAGTCCAACTCTCTAATGCAAGAGTTAACCATTACTCCCAGTCCTTCATTTATGCAACAGGTCAACTCTGGAAATGTCTCCCTCTATCTGTATTTCCTACTTTCTATGATTTCCAGTCTTTCAAACACAGTGTGTCCAGGCATCTCGAAATGAACAGATCTTGAATTTAGCTCTCTGTTGTATTGTTTTTGCTTTTTCCTGGGAGGAACAGTTTGTGGGCTCCTGTCCTTTGTTTCCTTCTTCCTCACATTGGAAAAAAAAAAAAAAAAAGGAACATTTTGCTACCTTCCATTATTATACAGGTATGTTATAGTGTGCAATGACTGATGTTATTCCCATCAAATTCTCTTAAAAGTCAATGGCAGGTTTTAGAATACAACCATTTACTGGGTCATGGTTTCTAATGCCCTGAAAGCTATTTATTTACATACAGCAGATCCTTGTTAAGTGATGAACCAGTATGCGATGAATTGCCAAGATGAAGACCAAAGTGATGAAGGTCCTGATTAGAGAACTGTTGTTCGCTGATGACGCCGCCCTAGTTGCTTACACCAAAGAGGCTTTGCTGAAGTTGTTAAACCACTTTCACCTAGCATGCCAGGATTTGGGGCTAACCATCAGTCTCAAGAAAACACAAATCCTATGCCAGGATGTCAGCACCATCCCAAACATCCACATCAGTGACTACACCTTGGAAGTGGTTGAAGTGTTCACCTACCTAGGGTGCACAACCTCCAGCAATGTTTGACGCTGAGCTCAACAGGCGCATCGGTAAAGCAGCAAGTACAATGGCATGCCTGTCAAAGTGTGAATGGGAGAACAACAAGTCCATCACAAACACTAAGGCACAGGCTTATAAAGCCTGTGTCCTAAGCACACTTCTTTATGGAAGTGAGTCGTGGACAAAATATGCCAAGCAAGAACATCGTCTCGACACCTTTCACCTCCAGTGTCTCCAAAGAATCCTTGGTGTCACATGGTGTGATAGGATCCCCAACAAGGACCTTCTCAAGAAGGCTAGAATCCCATGTATGTACGCCCTGCTCAGCCAGTGTTGCCTGCGATGTTTGGGGCATGCCCACGGGATGGATGATGGTCCCATCCCTAAAGATATTCTCTACATTGGGCTGGCTCTAGGTACTAGTCTGGTTGGAAGACCAGTTCTCTGCTACAAAGATGTCTGCAAGTGCAACATGGTGATTAGCAACATTGACCCTGAGACTGGGAATTACTGGTGGAGGATCACACGAGTTGAAGGCAGGCCATCAAAGAGGGAGCAGCCAAAACTGACCAAAAGAAGGAGGTGTGGAAGGAGAAAAGGTACAGATGGCAACAGGTGGCAGTAATCTCACCACCACCTTATGACTCATTTATGTGCAGCAATTGCAACAGAGCATGCCTATTGTGGACTGGACTGCATAGACACAGCAAATGCTGCAGCTCCCAGACTGACTAAACATGAGACATCACCATTGTCTTTAAAGACAGAAGATGGTTAATACAATGAACTTTTTTTTTTTTTCAATACTGTATATGACAGTCTCTTTGCTTATACAGAAAACTTTCAATTATCCATCGTCACAATAACTGACTCAGCAAAATATCTGGTGCTTTTTGCTAGGCTCTGTTAAAGCAATATCCAGCAGTAAAACAGGTAGCAACCAGTGGTCCTATGCAATATCTGGTAGCAAGGAATATCATCTGGCTCAGATGCAGGAGCCAACTGGTGCCCAGAAAACCCCACAATGCACCAGCCAATCAGAATGTGTTGTGGGAGCAACCCATCCAGTGTACTGAGCCTACAGTCACTCTCTATTTCTCTCCCATGGATCTTGTACAGTGAAGACTTATCTGCGTGCCCTGCTCTTGTGACCACGCAGTAACAAAACCCTAGTGCTGTAATTTACTCTTTGGCCTCCCATGCCTCACTCATTGTTGCTGCAAAGCTTGTGGCCTCCTAGTGCTTCATGTCCTACTGCTCTTGTGTGATTCTGAAAGTACTGAGCAGTATCCTGTAAGTTATGTACTGCCTAACTCACACGGGTGCACTGTACTGTACTGCATGGTGTACAACTCTATCCTCCATTGATGCCAACATAAGATGGGTACACAGTACACTATGTGCTGTGTTACTGTACAGTATCAGTACTGAATTGCATTGTATGCTTAATCTTCATCTTTTACGCATGGGAAAGTTTTTAGGATACAGGGTCGAGACAGACAGTTACACATTATCCAGCTCAACGCCAAATGCTAAGCTGATGGTGATGGCGATGGTGGTGGTGGTGGTGGTGGTGGTGGTGGGGGTGGGGGGGGTGGTGGGGGGGGGGGGGGGATTATAATGCAGTATTCAGCATGCTGCAATATCCGGCATGGAGGTTGGCTGAATTTCATTGGATAATTGAGAGTTTACTCACAATTATTACAACCCTATACAAAGCCTCACTGATCAAAGTACAATCACTATTTTGACTTATATGATCACCAAAATGCAAACTTAGCCATTTGTTTGCTACAGGATTTCTTTTAACTTGGTTCCTATTGGATGTGTTAGCATCAGTGACGGAGCAACAGTGTGGTGATGGAGTAAAAGCACCAAGTGAAATGCAGTGAAGTGAAATAACTATCAGCACGGTTTGTTTGAAACTAATTTTTATACTTATTTTTTGTGGCACTAAAGTGAAATAATTACCAACTGAGGTAAGCTGAACACCTGTTTTCAGACTTTGTTGGTAGGTGTCCCTTAGCAAAAAACATATCCCCACTGAACCCATGTTATAAATGACTCAGTATATAATAAATCATTAGGTGATGAAGTTTTTTTCAAACTAATCCTCCCTGTAAAATTATGGCATGCTGAATATCACACGGTATCTAAGTCAAGCTCCATTATCTCCTAATTCCTCCAATTAAAAAAGAAAATCACATCAATGATAACATCTGCTGGGAACTTAAAATCAGTCTTTGTGTGAACCTTTCCACTTAACCAATCAATCTTATAAATAAGACCCCCATGCACAATCCGTGAGTCAGTTGTCTTATGTTCTATTCCTTCATCCCTGAATATATTGTTACGTCCCAGTCCCCACACTGCCACAGGCTCCAACAGCAGTAGTACAGTACAGGAAGGAAGTTGCCAAGTGAGTTGCTCTTCCTATTGTCAGCCATTAGGTGTACAGAACACGTACAGCACACAAGATCAGTCAGCCTTTTGGTGTACAGCACACAAGATCAGCTGAGGCAAAAATAAACACTAGCCTCTTAAAGTTCACTGTTTTTATTTTCCAAATAATTCCATTTAACCCGAGGCGTCCCATTGACGTATGGGTACATCGCAACGTTTTGTCACAGCTAGATCCATCGACGTATGAGTACGTCGCACAATTGCAAGGTTCATAATTTGCAAAATTTTCAATTTTCATGGGTGATTTTTAGCAGGCATATGTGAGAGACCTTCCTCTATCTGCTGTCACGTGGGGATACTGCCTGGCCCCACCTGACCCCCCTCCTCCCCACACTAGGCACTTCACCTGTTAGAAAGCCTGGCCAGTAAAGACATGTTGCCCCACGGTCTCTCCAATGACGAAATTCACGATGAAAGCGATTCCTGAGGTGAAGGACAAAGAAACAAAGAAGCCTGAGCAAGAAACAAACAGAAGTGAAGAGGTGGTAATGTCGTAAAGGAAGGTGCCATATGTGGATGTGTTTGGTAACTGAACAATGCTTCTGTTACCTATATAACTGTGTGAAAACCAATATAGTCTTGTACTACACATAAATTCGTACCAAATAAATAAATAAATATGTAATTCAAAGCGGCTTGAATTAGTTTACCCTCCCATAGTTCGTTTTCTTTGAGGCCAGATAACCTGAGAGAGAATGAAAGGCAAAGCTGACTCATAACCTGTACCAACATTTATAACCTCAGGAGGGCGATTTCTCCATGAATTTTCGATGTTTCTCACCAAAAGTGAAGGTTTGAGCCAAAAACAAATTTTCTGAAATTGCTCAGGACTGGAGGGTATCGGAGGTAGGAAATCGGTCGAGACGTGATGGGTTAATGCTTTCCAACTTCACTTCACTATTCTCACAAGCACTGGAGCTATACAAACTTCACTATCTGCAGTTACACTTAATACTTGACAACACTTCACTATTTTCACAGGTACTGCTGATAAACTTCACTAACACTTCACTGTTTGCCAACACTTCACTGTGTTTACACTTAATGCTTGACAACGCTTCACTGTCTTCACAAGTTCCGAAAATATACAAACTTCACTGACGTTGCACTGACACTCAAACTGAACTGAACACTACCTGAACTTCACCTGTACTGAACTGAAACCTGACTAAACTCGTTCTAGTCTCATATCCATCTTTAAATAAGCTTGCATTGTTCAAGAATGATCTACATCTCCACAGTTCTGGAACTTGCTGGTCCTGACCTGACCCTAGCAACAACAGTTACCAATTAGGAGACATCAAAACATGCATGAGTCTTCTTATATTACATAACACTCAAATTATTTACCATATGAACTTAAATTACCTATTTTAATGAACAATCATGTAAATAAAACATTATAGAGAAAAAGAGTATAAAAATTAATGCATAACTTACAAAACAACCGCTCACAAACAGCAGGTAAACTGGCAACTCTGACCCGTACCGGAACCAGCCTACCATAAACATCGGAAAACATTGAGATGCTTCTCGAGCACCTATCTGGCAATTCCCGCCTCGTAACTATATACAGTAGGATCTTGCCAATAACGATTTTGACAATAACGTTAAGTTAGAATAGGTACCCAGTTTCCATAATAACGTTTAAATTCACTCGATTAATAGTTATTTTGTGGGAAATGTCTGGATGCACCTTGGATAGCCAGCCCACAGCCTGCCTCAGTGTTCCACAAATTGTCGCTGTGATGAAAAGCGTTTATTTGCTTATTTCCTTGCTCCTCATTCCCTCTCAGAACTCTGAGCACGTGGTTCCACACTAACTTTAGTTAAGCCTAAGCACTTAGCACCCTGAAAGTGCTATGAACACAAGAAAAGCATTTATTCCAAAGGAAAATTTAAAGTTGTTGGATGAAGTGGTGTATGGTGTGCAAACGATCAGATAGATACAATTAGTCGGGTGTGTTTACGATGTGGATAGTTTCTTTGTTGGGGGGGGAAAAAAAAGTTAATGACAGAGTAGTAAAATTTGTGTTTTCGCCTGTGGTGCAACGTGGGGGGGGAAGGCTCTATGCCCAAATTTTATGAACTGACGGTCTTTAGTGGAGAAAATTCAGCTCTTATGGTATGTGAAGACACAATATGTTGACGTAAATAGTTAGGTAAGATAATGATGCGAGTTCAGTTCTTGTGAATTACTGTATACTGTCATACGAATTATACTGCTTGGCTGACTTGTTTATTATTCAAGATTACTGCATTTGTGTGTACCTGAGAAGTGAGAAGTACGCAATCAGTCCATGCTGACAACTTCAGTACTGTATAGTATGCCTAAGCACTTAGCACCCTGAAAGTGATATGAACACAAGAAAACCATTTATTCCAAAGGAAAATTTAACGTTGTTGGATGAAGTAACGTATGATGTGCAAACGATCAGATGGAGACAAATAGTCGGGTGTGTTTACGATCTGAATAGTTTCTTTCTTGGGGGAAATAAAAAGTTAATGATGAAGGAGTAGTAAAATTCGTGTTTTCGCCTGTGGTGCAACGAGCGTGTGTGGGGAAGGGGGAAAAAAAAAAAAAAGGCTTTGTGCCTGAATTTTGTTATGAACTGACTGTCTTTAGTAGAGAAAATTCGGCTCTTATGGTACGTGAAGACACTACGTGTTGACGTAAATAGGTAAGATAATGATGTGAGTTCAGTTCTTGTGAATTACTGTATACTGTCATACAAATTATACTGCTTGGCTGACTTGTTTATTATTCATGATTACTGCATTTGTGTGTATCTGAGAAGTGAGAAGTATCCAATCAGGCCATGCTGACAACTTCAGTACTGTATAGTTTTTTTTTTTTCCGTTTATTGTTGATGACTAATGACCTTCAAAGACAGTTTCACTTTTTTTTTTTCCTGTTTGTTTGTTTTAATAAGTGCACCGAAAATGATTCTTGGTGAAATATGCACGATACTTGGAGGCCATTATTCGTGTGATGATGAGGTCAGAAGTTTTTGCATGATTGATGAGAAGGACTTTCAAGAGGCTTTGTGACAATCCTTGGTGGTTAAAATATTTATGGGGAGTATTGGGGGGCAAAACTAGTCGGTTAGGTTAAGTTCGAACGCACTGATGTGTCAGGTCAACGAGTATCGTATGTAAACACACGTCTTGGGTATCTTATGGTAGACATATTTATAATAACCTATCTCTAATCATCACACCAAACACCTCATTAACTCCTTTAAGGTGAGTTTTATATTACTCATGATGATTTAATAACTAATTTTATTATTTCTGCTAAAAAAAGTAGTGATAACAAGGCTTCAAATGGGACAAATGGGTAAAAGTCCTGGGGTGTCATGCAAATAACATTTT
>JAGKTI010000423.1:0-24531 GCA_018397915.1 Birgus latro
ATGAACGATGCTGGTGTGAGGTGGAGGGATGCGGTGGAGAGGTGTATGAACGATGCTGGTGTGAGGTGGAGGGATGCGGTGGAGAGGTGTATGAACGATGCTGGTGTGAGGTGGAGGGAGGCGGTGGAGAGGTGTATGAACGATGCTGGTGTGAGGTGGAGGGATGCGGTGGAGAGGTGTATGAACGATGCTGGTGTGAGGTGGAGGGATGCGGTGGAGAGGTGTATGAACGATGCTGGTGTGAGGTGGAGGGAGGGCAGCTGGATGATGCATAACAGGGCAACATGGGGGCTGTTTGTGGCCACTCCTCCCGGCATTGGTTTTAGATACAAGAAAAAGTATCGGGATATAAATACGTCCATAGCAGTGAGTGAGTCAGTCGATTTTATTTTTCTCTCTGTTGCTGTTGGGTCTTCTCTCAGTCTAACATAATCCTGGAGTTTTTGCTTGAAAGTTGAATCTGTATCTTTATTAATCTATGTTAGGTTCAGTGTAGGACCGAACCTTCTAGTGGGGGGAAGAGTGGTAGCCAGAACTAACTCTTTCCCATGCTGACGAAGTACCAGCGGGAAAGGGGTGTCGGTAGGAAGGGTGATGCATATGAAAGTGGAGAAATGTGTACTTGGAGGGAGAGTGACAGGCAGAATGATCTACCCCATGCTGGCAAAGTGCGACTTGGAATGGGGTGGGTGTGTAGGGAGTGTGATGTTTGTGAAAGTGGAAATGCAAAGTATTGGTTATGATTATGTGCGGTAGGGTCTTAGTTTGTCATTGGTAGAACTAATATGGTGTGAATTTATGTTAGTATGTGTTAATTATCTTCATTAATAGAAAATGGATGATTCTGTAATAAGGAAATAAGAGGCTTTACTGAGTGTTGGTATGAATATTTAGATACACCACATTATGGAGATGGCTTGTGAAATATTATCCTACAGATACACACAGCCACACCTCCACACACAGCCACACCTCCACACACAGCTACATCTCCACACACACACACACACACACACACACACACACACACCCTCACCTTCCGTCTTCTACCATCTGCACAAAATATTAAGCCCTTCAGTAGAGCTTCATTCATCTTAGGAGAAATCTCTGGACGTTGGCAGGGGTAGAGGAGACTGATTACACTCCATAATTATATCTTCATAATTCACACCTGAGCCATGTTACAATCATCAGGTTGTTCCAAGAATAATAATAATAAAATAATAATTATAATGATAATAATAATAATAATAATAATAATAATAATAATAATAATAATAATAATGATAACAGGATAATAGAATAATAATAAAAAGTTTGCCATAGTGTTGAAACCACCACTGATATTTTGCACCTGTAATAGTGTAGATTTTACGTGTATGATACTTTAATTGGGAACTCAAAATGTGGCATGCAGGCTAATAAATCTGATCTTTGCAAGTCTTGCATTAGTGACCGTCAAAAATTGGGGTCTTTCATTCTCCTTTGGTCTCGTAGTTTTAAGATTAAGGACTAAATAAAGACCAGTTATTAAAGGAGTCTGTATTATTTCTTTTTCTTTTTATGCAAGGAAGAAGGAAGCAAAGGTCATTTACCTGGGTACCTCTATGACAGGCCTCCCTCATTTATTTATTTATTATTCCTATATTTATTTTCATTACCTTTTTCGTGATTTTCCCTGCTTGTTCCTCTCCGCCAAATTCCTGACAGCAAGTACCAGCAATGCAGTATACTAACGCTATTTCATTTTTCAGAGAGAAGGAACCCAAGGCTGAGCACCTACGCAAGATAGTCAAACAGAAGCAGGCCAACATCAAGACCATGCCATACCTGGACACACAGCGTTAGAAACATGGAGGTCGAAGGCAGGGGGAGAGGCAGACCGAGGTGGAATTCTGGCAAGACAGGTGAGTGATTACAAGACACGTAGCATTTTTCCCCATCATTGCATCAACCCCTTTATTCTGGTGACGTATTTCTCTCTCTCTCTCTCTCTCTCTCTCTCTCTCTCTCTCTCTCTCTCTCTCTCTCTCACACACACACACACACACACACACACACACACACACACACACACACACACGTCTTCTGAGCTGTCGGTAGATTTCACTTCGTCAAGGTGATACAGTGCACGTTAACCCGTCCACTACAGTGAATCGTGTAGTTTATATCACATCGTTTATAGAAGCTCCAACAAGCTTGTATCCGTCAGCCTTGGTCACCTAATAGCGGCTCTCCACGCTGCTCGATCTCTGGCAGCCTCCCGAATCACTCCCTTATCCCTGAAGTCACACTCATGATTCTCGTCCCAGGTCTTTCTCGGTCTGCCTCTCACAACCCTACCCCCGACGTTCACACTTTTCACCTCTCACTACTGATATCGATGAACTTATCCACTGGTGGATAAATCAGTAACTATAAGGTGTCACGGTAGGGTCAGGCTCCATAGCACCTCTCCTCTGCCAGCATACTTCGGCATCTGTCAGGTTAATATACTTAATATATTCACTGTTATATCCATCCTGCTCTCTCATTCTTCTCTACGCACCCTTTTACTCTCATCATCATCATTATCATCATCATCATCATCATCATCATTATATTTCCCAGTACTGTATTGTGTTACCATCTTTTTTACATATTACATAATGTTAGATGTGCTGTTCTTCATGCTTACAGGATTATAACTGTACGATAGGCCTGCCAGTTACAAGTAATGGTGTGTGTGTGTGTGTGTGTGTGTGTAAACTCAACCAATAGCGGAGGTGGTTTCTCCTCAGCAAACTTAAATAAAATTGCTTGGTGATTGCAGAGATATACTCTTATATACATTTTTTTTTTTCGGTCACAGCGTTCATCTTGCACGTCATATACTGTTTAGTTCCGCCAAGTTGCTCATCGCTGAATGTAGCCATATAACGTTAGGCAAAACAAAATACAAATGTTGTAATTCGCAACATTGTCCTGGTATCTGATTTCATCGTTAGTACATCGAGATACATTAGGTAGCCAAGAACATATCCTTTACTACTTTTATAGAAAATAGTAGTTAAGTGGATATCTTATATGATTTTCATTCCTGCACTAGGCACATTATACCCCTCTCATACTGTGTCTTACCTTAGCCTAAACCAGGGGTTCCCAACCTTTTTAGTACTGCGCCCCCCTTTTGGTCAGGACTGTATTCATGATGCCCCCCCCCCCACCTCTCTGACGCCTAAACAACGATGTTTACTCGTATATCTGTTCCATGTGGATGCTTAAGATGCTAGATGGCAACACTACATGTGTTGCTCGAAATGACGGTCGTGAAGTTTTCCTATCAAAGATTTTTATTCATACATATCTTTGGGAATATCCTGTATGCATGTGAATAGCCTAGCCCTATGCTGAACTCTGATTTCCCCACGCCCCCTTTAGCAATCTCACCCCCCCCCCCCTCCCAAGGGGGCGCGTCCCCCAGGTCGGGAAACGCTGCCCTAAACCAACCCACCCTATCCTACTTTTCTCTGCCCTACACTACCCTACCCCAGCCTACCCTGCCCTAGCTTTCCCTACCCTACCCTACCGATGAGGTCTGCTGTAGGGATAATCGTTCTCCAGTTTTTGTCGGACTTAGGGAGGTGAAGGAGATTAAGGTGTTGAACATCCGTTCTGGGGGCGGAGAGACTCACAACATCCCTGTCTCTTGTCGTGAACTTTGGTCTACCATTTCCCTGTCATGACACCTCCAGAGTCGATGATATTCCCCATGCAGTGCTGAGGTAACTTTTTTTTTTTTTTTTATGTGTCCGACTCTGGGCATAGGCTTCACAGCCTGCTGTCAAGGCCCAGTCGTCCTCCTACAATCTACATGTCACTGGGTGATGAACCAGTGTCCTTCCTGCTGAGTCTTTTAAGTAGAATTTGGAGAGATTCGTCTGTTCGTGCTTCTTGGCGGGAGGCTGTTGTCCTGCCCTTTCTCAAGCCAGGTAATGCAGGTGACCATATTGGTTTGCGTGGTAGGTGGCCCTTACTGATTATAGAATTTTTCCGCATTGGTGATATGTTTCCCTCGTATCCTCAGGAGGGAGGGAGTGCCTCAGACTAGTGTTCTCAGTGTCACCCTCTTTGCTATAGCTCTGAACGATTTTGTTGGCTGAATTTCGGAGGGAGTGTCTGCCTCGCTGTATCCTCGCCATCCACATCCGTTTGGGTACAGGGTGAGGGCTGTAGTGGGGGATTTGAGTGTTGCAGCCTTCCTTGTTTGCCCTGTGCGTGTTCTAAGGGTGGCTCCCTGGCTCCTCCCAGAGGTGCAACCGTGTGTTACTTTCCTGAGAGAGACGCCTCTCTTTCTTCACAGGCGGCACTTTGCTATTTTTTAGAACATGCTTCCTCTCACAGCGACTGGATTCTCGTATATACTGATGAATCGAAATCCTGTGAGGAGACAGGCTTTGTGTTATATTCCCTGATTTTAATTGTGGTGGGAGTCTTCCTACTATCGTATCTATTTTTTCGCAGAACTTACGGCTATTATAGTTGCAATCAAATAGATTTTTAGCTTCCCTCATGTTTGTTATACAGTTTTTAGTGACGCTGCCAATGCCTTGCAAGCTCCATTTTGTGTTTTCTGTCCCATCCTCTTGCGTTGTCCACAGTATTTTAGAATGACTGTGCTTGCTACGGAGGCGGGACTGCTTTGTAGTTTTGTAGGACTGTGGGCAATGAGCGTGCTGACACTGGCGATGGCTGCTGCCTGTCGCCCTTCCTCACCTCTTTCCCCTGCCTCACTCAGTGATATTCGTCCAGCCACTGTGGGGGCTGTTCGCTCTCACTGACAGAGTAGGTGGGGTGCGGCGGGGGCCAACAAGTTGCGTGATACTTGTGGCTAAGTGGGCCCCTTCATTTACCGAGGTTTGAATGCAGGTGGAAGACGGCTTTATGTCGGCTCCCATACCCGGTTCTCTCATGAATGTTTAATGGAGAGCGTTCCCCCTACTTTCTGTGTGGAATGCTTCGTCGCATTGACTATTCGGCTTTGCTGGTGGTGTCCACTCATGGAGAACTGCGCCATCGTTACATCTCTGAACACCGAGCAGGAGAGAGATTGTAGTCTTTTGTTGGTGCTTGGAGAGGATGCTTGTTGTAGAGGAGGGGGAACCCTTTGCTTGGTTTAAGCAGCTGCACTATCGTGTAAAATTTAGTATATTTTAGTGTTGTTCTTGGTGTTTTAGTGTTTATCGTGCTTTAATTATGAATTGTATTTTGTTTTTATTTTTGTTTTTATTATTATTATTTTTTGCTTGTATTACATCTTGTCTGCTTTTATTTTCGTTGTTGTTGTCTCTTTAATTGTCGTCCGGCGGCAGTTGACCATGGTCGTTGCGCCGCCAGATCTTATTGTACTTATTCCATTCAGTTTACCCTACCCTACTCTTCTCATCCCTACACTACCCTACCTCAGCTTGCCTTACCTTACCCTGCCATTACCGACCCAACTCTACCCTACCCTAACCTACCCTTCCCTGTACAATCCTTTCACCACTGTATCACCTTTCCTATTTTCTTCTTTCTACCTTCAGATGATTTTCTTCATCCCTTGAGAGAATTTTCGAACTGGACGTTAGATACAGCCACCATCAACCCCTTCTTTATCAGGGGATCTCCTAAGCTGGATAAAGTCGTGCGGTCAGCTAGGGCAAAGTAAATAAGTTGTTGTCGGTCTGAAGGGTTAAATGATTCTGTCCCGCCAACCTAAGAGGGTTTTCTTAAGCTCCAGGAAATCGTTTGAAGCTAGCAAAAGAGGATGTAAAGATGACATCCGCTGACCGAGCGCGCCGTGTCCAGCACTCCACGGTTCAAGTCCCAGAGGTGGACAGATGTTTTAACTTTAGTAGACGTTACCAGGGGGTACGTTGGTGTCCTACCCTTAAGTGTTCTCGACTTATGGTAGTCTGGCCTCAAGTCCCTGCGCTCCACCACATTAAAAAAAAAAAAAAAGAAGGAAAACCAAGGGATATCAATGAACTAAAGGGCTAAACTAAGCGGGAAAAAAACAAAAATCATAGAGAAGATCGCCCCTAACGATGTTACGATGAAGACCAAAGTGAAACAGGAGCTGGACATGGCGGAACTAAACGGCAAATATACCCACTACTCTTCTCCACCCTGCACTACCCTGCCTCAGCCTACCCTACCCTACCCAGAACTACCCTACCCAACCCTACCCTACCCAGAACTACCCTACCCAACCCTACTCTACCCAGCCCTATCCTACCCTGCCATAACCTATCTTACCCTACCCAACGCTACCATAACCGACCCATGCTTACCCTAGCCTGCCATAATCGACCCACGTCTACCCTACCCTGCCATAACCAATCCTACCTTACCCTACCCTCCTCTGACATAACCAACCTAACGCTACCCTACCCCACCCTTCCATAACCGATCCAACCCTACTCTACCCTGCCATACCCTACCCAACCCTACCTTATCTTGCCATGAGCGACCCATCCTTACCCCACCCTGCCATAATGAACCCAATCTCACCCAACCCTGCCAAAACTAACCCAATCCTACCCCACCCTGCCAAAACCGACCCAACCCTACCCCACCCTGCCATGACCGACCCAACCCTACCCCACCCTGCCAAAATCGACCTAACCTTACTCCACCTGTCAAAACCGACCCAATCCTACTCCACCCTGCCAAAACCATCCCAACCCTACCCAACCCGGCCAAAACCGACCCAACCCTACCCAACCCGGCCAAAACCGACCCAACCCTACCAGACCCTGCCATAACCGACCCAATACTACCCCACCCTGCCAAAACCATCCCAGTCCTACCCCACCCAGCCAAATCAGACCCAATCCTACCCCACCCTGCCAAAACCGACCCAACCCTACCCCACTCTGCCCAAGCAGACCTAATCCTACCCCACCCTGCCAAAACCGACTCAACCCTACCTCACCCTGCCAAAACAGACCCAGTCCTACCCCACCCTGCCAAAACCATCCCAATCCTACCCCACCCTGCCAAAACCATCGCAGTCCTACCTCACTCTGTCATAACCGACACAATCCTACCCCATCCTGCCAAAACCGACCCAGTCCTACCCCACCTTGTCATAACCGACCCAATCCTACCCCACCCTGCCATAACAGACCCAGTCCTACCCTACTCTGCCAAAACCGACCCAACCCTACCCCACCCTGCCATTGCCGTCCCAACCCCACCCCACCCTGCCAAAACCATCCCAGTCCTACCCCACCCTGCCAAAACCGGCCCAACCTTAATCCACCCTACCATAACCAACCCAGTCCTACCCCACCCTGCAAAAACAGACCCAACCCTACCCCACCCTGCCATTGCCGTCCCAACACCACCCTACCCTGCCAAAACCATCCCAGTCCTACCCCACCCTGCAAAAACAGACCAAGCCCTACCCATCCTGCAAAAACAGACCCAATCCTACCCCACCCTGCAAAAACCGACCCAACCCTACCCCACCTTGCCAAAACAGACCCAATCCTACCCCACCCTGCCATAACCGACCCAACTCTACCCCATCCTGCCAAAACAGATGCAACCCTACCCCACCCTGCCAAAACCGGCCCAACCCTACCCCACCCTGCCATGGCCGACCCAACCCTACCCCACCCTGCCATTACCGTCCCAACCCCACCCTACCCTAACTTAACCAGTGTTATCTAACTCATTTTCCACTCAACACATTTTTCTGTTGTCCTCTTTCTTCCTCCAGACGATTTTCTTCAGCTCTGGAGAGAAATTTCGAACTGGAGGGGTTAGATACAGCCAGCATCAACCCCTTCACCAGAAGGGCTCTCCTAAGCTGAGTAAAATCGTCCGGTTACCTTGAACAAAATAAATAAGACATTCTCGGTCTGGATGGGTTATAGTGTGTCCCGTCATCCTGAGAGGGTTTTTTTTCTAAGCTGCAGGAAATCGTCTGAAGCTAAAAGAGTAAACATGACGTCAGCAGACTGAGTGCGGTGTGTTCTAGGCGCCACAGATCGAGGCCCAAGATGAACAAAGGTTTTTATATCATATAGGCGTTTTATATTTTATTTTTTGCTACGTTCAGAGGCCTTTATTCAGCTTTAGGAGTCTTATGGAGGGCTCAATGAAACATATCGAACCCCCATGTTAGAAAATATAGTCCACAGAAATGCGTCCTCGTGCTGAAGGGGCGGAACGGACAGATCGAGTGACTAAGATGTTGAATTATGTATGTGACTGGTTTTGTTGTTATTATTATTATTATTATTATTATTATATTTCAGGGAGATGTCCTAGGCTTCAAGACTGGCTGGCTAGCGAATATTGTTACGTCTGCCGTGGCTCCATGCTCCTTCACTCAAGACCCTGCACCTCACGCATTCCTCTCACAAGATGGCGACACCACTGCCTTTCTGCGAAGACGAGAGATTAAGATGACATTTGCATTTTGTTTGTTTGTTTACTGTGCTTAAAGTTGTGATCCCTCCATCTTGAATGCTTAGTAGTAACTATTGATAACCAGAATACGATGCCAGTCACGAAGAAGGGCTATGAAAAGACATAGAGCTCGTAGTATTTTTTTCTTTTAACTAAGATACATAAAATAAGCTGCAAAAATACGAAAATACGGGCCTACTCAATGTAAATGAATTATAGTACGTTCAAGATGGAGGGAAGGCATTTTGTACTTTGTAGCCTGTGGGATGTTATGTCCCTCAGGGTCCATGACTCGGCTGAACCAAATCGTCTGGCGTCAGCTGGAACATGATGCTAGAGTTATGTCGGTCGTGAGGGGGTTAATGGTGACGGTGTTAACACTGTCAGGCTCCTATGACTCACTCAGTCGAATAAAATCGTCTGAGTCAGCTGGAATGGAATACTAGAGTTGTCCCGAGCACGAGGGTTAAGAAAAGGCCTTAGTTAATCTAAGTACTTTTCTTAACCCTCTTGTGCTTGGGACAACTCTAGTATTCCATTCCAGCTGACAGACGATTTTATTCGACTGAGTGAGTCATAGGAGCCTGACAGTTACTACTCTGTCACCATTAACCCCCTCACGAGCGACATAACTCTAGTATATCATGTTTCAGCTGATGCCAGACGATTTGGTTCAGCCGAGTGGGTCAGGAGCCTGGGGGGCACTACATGAAAATATCCAAAAAATTTCAAAGGGGGGGTATATATCAATTTTGCCACGGGGGTATATACCCCAATTGTAATTTTTAATAAAACCCCCTCCTCTTCACTCCCTGTCTTTTGTATATATCCCTACCTCTCTGCCTGTGTCCCGACTGACTGTGCTGTGTCTACTGTCTACTGTGTGTGGAGGTGTCTGGCTATGTACATGTGCGTGTGTGTATGGAGGTGACTGTGACTATGTACATGTGCGTGTGTGTATGGAGGTGACTGTGGCTATGTACGTGTGTGGTTATGTATGTATGTGTGTGTATGTATGAAGGTGTGTGGCTATGTACGTGTGTGTGTATGTAGCAGTGTCTGTGGCTATGTATGTGCGTGTGTATGTATGTAGTAGTGTCTGGCTATGTATGTACGTAGTAGTGTCTTAACTGTGTGTAAGTGTTTTTGGTGTGTGAGCTGAAGTGTAAGTACGGGGGCTCGTGGTTTTAAGGAAAGCCAGCTACGCAAGCTTTCCTCTGCCACAAATTAACCTCTATCACACCGGGAATCGAACCCGGGTTCTCCTGATCAACAGGCCAGCACCATACTGACTCTGCTACCGCGCCCCCAAAGGGTTAGCGGCTGGAACTTCTACTGTATTTTATTTCTTGGCATGTTACTGAAAATGAGAAATTGGATTATTATGCACAGACTAAACTAAATTGTAACGTACCTATTGATGTCACTTCAGGAGGAGATATTTCGAAATTTCCTGAGATACTTGGAATACTAGAGCCTGCAATTTAATGCTAATCATGAACAAGTGCAAAGGAAAGAATATAAAGCAGTTGTTACTTATATAAAGGGAGAAAGTAAAAACTGGAACGTAGCCTGCTATCCAATGGCAGGACTTAAACAATTAACCTTATATTACATAAACTAATCACTCCGAGTGACACAGAAACTAAAAATTTGATAAAAATTCTTTAATGAAACCTTTCTAATGAGTACAAATGATAAAACATACACTGAACAGGAAGACAGTACTCAGTGGATACCCTCTGTGAGAACTCTGAGAATGAAAGTATATCTGTTGTACCAATTTATAAACGGAAAAGATGAATAGCTAAATCTGATCCACAGTAAAAAAAAAATATTAATAATAATGAATAGATAAAAAAAAAATAAAGACACCCCCTATAGACTACATGTCCACCCTAAACTGACATAAACTTGGCATCTCTCCACCATGAATGCTGAGCTGTTTCTAAAGTCTAGAATATAATCCAAATCACAATGAAGTTCTATGGGGAGGATACAGAGCCACAGTACAGTCTTCTGCCACTTAGATACAAGAACTAAGCAGAAGGACTAATCTTTGCCAAGTTAAAGGTGAGCCAACTACAATGACACATGAACTCTTAGATTATAATATAATGCAAACCGTTCATGATTGCACATTATATTACAATGTGCAATCATGAACGGTTTGCATCATTCAGTAAAGATTACAAAAGGAAAAGCTATCAAATCTGAAATTGTAAGTACTGTATCATACACACAAATTCATCCCCCTCAACAGTGATGCTTTATTCCTGCTGCCTCCTGACTTCCAATCAACTTGAGAAAGCTCTCTCCTAATTACAGTACAATAATGTTAATGAAGGCTGCTAGTAACAACCTCCAGTATGAAAATTCATATTTAAAGGCAGCAGCAAAGACTAACGAATGATGTACGGTATGCAGTCCTTCCAGTTCAATGCACTCTATATCCAAGCAAGCTTTATCCACAGTCTCCCCTAAACAGGTTAAAGAATGTCATATGGGGCTCTCAAGTTTGAAAAGTTTCTCCTATGGTAATTAACATAGTTTAAAGGTAGCAAGAATAGGTTATAGTGGTAGGTGGTGGCGACCATCATCCACTCACTTGATGTAGTGCTGCCTACTTCTTCCTTAGCCTTTATCATTCTCTTTCTGAGCCTGCCCTCCTCTCTTCCTATTTCTCCCATCTTTCCTGTCACTTCTTATTGCTTTTCTTTCCTTTACAGGTGGCTTTACATTGAGTGACAAGCCAAATGGTTTCCTGTAAACCAAGAAACCATTTACAACGCTGGGTGGTAACCATATAACCAAACCATACGTGCTCCCTACGTGTCAACAAGTGGGTTGATGGAGGGTTAGTGCCCCTCCCTGTAAAACAAATAACTCAGAGTCAAATGGCCACCCCTTACGGGATTATGGCGTCTGGCAATAGATAGATAGATAGAATAGGTTAATAAAGTTTCTCTCTAACCCCCTCAGTCCAAAATCTCTCCTATCTACTTTACTTACTTTCCTACTGAACAGGTTACTGAAGGCTGTAATGTGACCCTTCCAGTTTGAAAAGTCTTACCCATGCTGAACAAGTCTTAAATTAGCAAGAATAAAAAGCAAACCATTGGAGCAGTTTGTGCCTTGTAATCCAGATGTAGCCATATAGAGTACGTGACAGTAAGTGGTTAAAGCCCTGATCAACTTCACTACTTGGAGACCTATGGATATTAAACTTACCTACTGCCCAAGTTCTGCCAGAGGACACACTGAATAATAGGGTCTCCCAAAAGTATTAAAACTGTCTACAGGGTACTTTTTCTAGCCTGAAAGACCTCAAACCCTTACACATAAGTTGATGGCAACTGTGGCAAGACTGGAAAGATAAGACTAGTAACTAAGATGTCATGTGAAGCAAGACAGTCTAAAGGGAACTCCTAAGGAGATCAAAGTTGCCTATAGAGATTTAATTATGTCCTAACATTGACTCCTAATCCCTTTCAATTGAGCTGATGGCCAGTTGTCAGACTGGGTGCCAGTATGGCTGGTAACCCAGAAGGCTTATTCCCCCCTTACAACTATGACTCATTCCAAGTAACCACTAACTGGTATTTGAATTGTATGAGTGGCCCAGGTCCCTCACATTAAAACAAATTATGTAGTAACAACTGTCTGAATACATATGTATAGGTCATTTCACTAAGCATGCTGTGCTGTTGATAGTCCTTTATATTTTTTCATTTTCATGTATTCTATTTTTCTTTTCTCACCTGTTGCTGAATCATACCTCACCCTTTCTTTGTACTGGGAATCAGGTTTTGGATGATGCTGGAGAGAGACGCCTTCACATGGTGGCACCAATATAACCAAGCAATGGAGCTGCTTATATTTCTATGTAACAATAAAACTGCCTTCTCTCCATCTCTACTATTGAGCCAGAAGGGCCAAATCAACCACACATTAGCTTTGAGGTAAACGAGGGTGAATTTCATGAATATTAGTAACTCATTCTATGATGATCTTATATGCTACAGTATTTAAATACTGAGAGTTTTATGCAGGGGTTCATTGGCAAATTTTGAAGGGCATGATTTTAGGAAAAATGATGACCCATATCATATTTAATCCTCCACTATTAAATTATGCCATGGCCCAGAAAAATGAATTGCATAACAAACTCCAAATGCCAGGTAATACAGGCCACGATTTTTAGGGTGGCAAATCAGGTGAAGAGGGATAATCGGGACATTGCAGGTGAGCAGTGTGTGAAGAACGATGAAGGAAGGGTAGTGGTGAACAGTGGGGATATTTAAGATGCATGAAGAGAGCATTATAGCCGGTTGTTGAATGAGTTTGACTGGGATAGGGAAGGTTTGGAGCCAGCAGATCCAGTGTTTGGCCCTTGGCCTTTGATTGGCACTGCTACTGTGAGTGAGGCAATAGGCAGGATACGGGTGGGGAAGGCGGCAGGTATGTCTGGGTTGACTGCTGAAATGTTGAAGTTGAAGGCCTCAGGAGATACTGGGGTGAAGTTAGTCACTGACCTGATAAATATGATTTTATATGAGTGTGTTATCCCAGATGATTGGCTGAAGAGTGTAATTGTAAATGTGTACAAAGGGAAGGGTGATGCCCTGGAAAGGGGAAATTACAGAGGTATAAAGCTCTTAGATCAGATAATGAAAGTAATGGAGAGAGTTCTAGAAGGTATGATTAGAAAAAGAATGAATATTGATGAGATGCAGTTTGGGTTCATGCCAGGCAGGTGGACCATTGATGCCATATTCATTGTTCGACAACTTCAGGAAAAATATACTGGAAAGAAAAGGGAATTGTATTTTGTTTTTGTTGATCTGGAAAAGGCCTTTGACAGAGTCCCTAGAGAGGCGGTGAAGTGGGCAATGAGAAAGCTAGGGCTGGAAGAGTGGCTGGTTAAGGTGGTTATGGCCATGTACGTGGGTGCTCGCACCCAGGTAAGGTGAATGAAGTTTTGAATGATGAGTTTTCTGTGAATGTTGGTGTGCATCAGGGGTCAGTTTTGAGTCCCTTGTTGTTTATCATGGTACCTGAAGCCCTCTCACATGACATCAGAGATGGACTCCCGTGGGAGATGTTGTATGCTGATGATTTGGTGTTGACTGCAGAGAATGAAAAGGAGGCGGAGGAAAGATTAAGAAATGAAGAGATGGTATGGGGCACAAGGGCTTAAGGGTAAATGCAGATAAAACAAAAGTGATGATATCTAGGGTTGGTGGCGGTACAATCAGAGGAGAGGGAGAGTGGCCATGTGCAGTTTGCCACAAAGGTGTGGGAAGTAATTCCATCTTGTGCAGTGTTTGTGATAAATGGGTGCACAAGAGATATAGTGGTATTAGAGGTAGGCTGCGAGATAATGATGATTTTATGTGTGCGGCATGTCGGGGAGAGCAGGTGGAGATTGTTAGGCATGAAAGGATTGAACTTGCTGGTGAGTCTCCTGCGTGTGTGGAAGAGTTTTGTTATTTGAGAGACATGTTATGTGCCGGAGGTGGTGCTGGAGCTAGCTCGGTTGCTATGGTGAGAAGTGGTTGGAAGAAGTTCAGGGAGCTGTTGGCTCTCCTGACATTGAGAGGACTCTCCTTACGTGCTAAGGGGTCTTTGTATGCAGGATGTGTTAGGAGTGTGATGTTGTATGGCAGTGAAACCTGGGCTGTAAAGGAAGAGGATATTCACAGGCTTAAACGTACAGAAATGACAATGATTAGGTGGATGTGCAGTGCGTCCCTCCGTGCAAGGCCTGGGGGGGCTGGGTTTACGATGGAAGAGTTGAGAGGTAGGATGGGACTGGAGTGTATTGGTGTTGTGATGAGGAGAGGCAGGCTGAGGTAGTTTGGACGTGTGGAGAGGATGTGGGATGATAATTGGGTGCAGAAGGTGAGAAGTGTTAATATTGGAGAGGGGTTGGGAGGGGTAGACCGAGAAAGACATGGGATGAAGTCATTAAGGGTGACCTCATGGTTAAGGGATTGAATAGGGAGGCTGCCAAAGATCGAGCAGCATGGAGAGCCGCCATTAGGTGACCAAGGCCAATGCATGCAAGCATGTTCGAGCCTTCAAAAACGGAAACGAAAATGAAATGGCATCAAGAAGAAATGGCAATAAAATGGAAACAACAGCATGAAGAAATGTTACATAAAAGACATTACTAAAAGACTCCAAAATTGAACAGTAAGTGAAATACAGTCAGGAGGTACAGTACAATGACTGCCTCGAAAAAGTCAAAACTTCTAAAAATTGATATAGCTACACAATATAGTGATTATGAAGGGCTTATGAGGCAAATCTCTTGTGGCCACAGGGAGTGGGTTATCAAGTCTATGATTTTTTATTTATTTAACTCCTTCAGTATGATGGGACCCTCACTCTGATGGGTTAAGTCTCAAAGCCAATGCCTGGCAGATCCGATCTTCTGAATTAGAGTGGCTTAATGTATTCTACTTGATTTAACATATTAGAATTAATATACTCATTCTAACTTATTTGCTTTAACCTACAACACTCAACTTAGCTTAACCTACTGGATTTAACTTACTACATATAACATATTTAATTTAACCAATTCAGGTTGACCTCAGTTTAACCTATTCCAACTTACTTTAACTCTTATGGGGTACATGGGGTTAAGGGCTATAAATCTTATGAGGGATTCACAACAGACTTAGGATCAATATCATCTCATAACTAAGAGACATCAGTTACATTTTGTTCTCTCCTCTCCTTGTCCAACTTGAAAAAAAGAAATCACAGCAATGGCAGATGACTGATCATAAATCCATCGGAAAATATATACTGTACAATTTTTTTATATCATATATTTAGCCAGGCCTCTCGTAAGTCAGGGATCATGCTAAATTATCAGAACTTTTCCCATATCATACAGCAATGTTTGAAAATATTACAAACTTTTCCATTCAACTCATACTGTAAATTAGGAGAAACTAGATCAGATCAGATTTACATGTACCAATGGTCATTCTGCCATTAAAAGTTTGGACTGAAAACACTAGCCTCATACTCCTATGCTTCTGAAGGGGCACTAAAGGACTGCATAAGATTTTTTTTTTTTTTTTATAACCCTGTAGCCTCTTCTGTCTTTCTTTCCTTCATTCTTTCCTTGTCCTTCTGTCTACGAGTGACTTTACACTCCCTCTTCTGTCTTTCTTGCCTTCATTCTGTCCTCGTCCTTCTGCCAGTGGGTGACTCTACACTGAGTGACAAGCCAAATGGTTTCCTGTACACCAGGAAACCACTTACTATGCTGGATGGTAACCATATAACCAAATTATGGAACCTGGTGGTTCAGTGGGTAATTGAGGTGCTCTCAGTCGGATTGAACCAGTGAAGGTTTATATCCACGGGGTGATTGGGGTTTATTGCTCACGTAATGCCATTCAGGGATGAGTGAGGCTGGTCACTCTCATCTTAAAAGTCAGGACCAACTTGCCAAGCCCCGGGGTCCTACGCTCCTCTGTGGGGCGACATAGGATTGGATAATGAATGAATTAATGATTTAACCCTGTCATAAAACAGACTGATGTAACAATTTTGTTTCCTTGAAAACTTTTAAAATAAACTGCTAATAAATAACACCTTTTTTCCTGTTAAAGTTGCTTGTCATTCTTCATAAAGTTGCTTTATTCTGTTGTTTTAGTTTTGCCTTTGTCTTTTTAGCCCCTCCTCATGACTCAGACACATCTCAAAGGCATTTCACTTAAAGCAGAATTTTGTCTGCATGCATCCCAGACTTCTAACGAGGATTTATGGCCACATTATTAAAACTAAGAGTGCAAAGTTATGGATAAGGACCATCATATGATAATTTTCAAGTGGCATAACCCATCTGATCCTTCTGTACTAAAGATGACTACACTCTGTAATGTGGGGTGCAAGTTGATTACTCTAAAAAGTACAGGTGTTCTATACTGTACTTGTCTATTTATGGCCAGATACCTTAATCCCTGAAGGGGTGGCCACAAATGAACTGCCTTCATGTCACCCTGACCTCTGCCATCAGACTGCCCTTTCTCCAACAGTTACACCATCACTCATAAAAATTTTGGGTTTTCTGATGCTTTTCCACTCTCAGTTTTAATTATATGGCTCTGGCTGTATAAACACTGCTTAAACATTACATTAAAAGTCCATTAATCCAAACACTGATAATCTGAAAATCCCAATAATCCGAATTTTTGAAGAAGGCCGACAAAAACTCCAAAGGTAAAAAAAATCAAAATTTCAAACTGGGCACCAAATAAATTCGCACTAAAACGTGACATATATTTACATGTTAAATAGGGGGTTAGGTTCTAGGAGCCTCATATTTTTCATTAAAAAATATATTTAAAGATAGATTATTACAAATATGTTTGCCTTAAGACACCAAAGACAGTGAGCTGACATATGACCTCACCGACTGGACACAGCAGTGGATAGCTACTGCATTCTAACCTAACCTAACCAATTTGTTTTGCCCCCTAATACTCCCCCATACAAATATCAATCACCAAAGATTGCTACTAAGTCTCTTGAAAGTCCTCATTGCAAATCAAGCAAGAGCTTGACCTAAACAGCATGTGAATAATGGCCGCCCAGCATCACGCATATTTCATCATGAGTCACTTTCGGCACTCATTTTAAAAAAAATGCAATGTGAAAGAGTTTGGTATTATGTTTTTGTGCTTTTACATTACGTGCATATAATTATTAACCCTGGATTTACTCTCTCTAATTGGATTTACCCGCCTAAAACTGCTTATAATTATTAACCCTGGACTTACTCTCTCTAATTGGATTTACCCGCCTAAAACTTCTGTTATCAACACTATGCATTACTGGTGAGTTAAACAACCCCTTACATCTCTTAAATTAACAATTACAGTTCGTGTCTTCTGTAATACATTATTAAGTAAAATATATAATGTTAATATGTGCCATATTGTATTATGAATGAATGAAAAGTGATCCATTCAGTAAAATTTAAATTTAAACATGAAATTAAGGGTCTTAGGGGTCCCACCAAAAAATAGAAAAATCTGATAATCCGAATGATTCTCGGTCCACTGCCATTCGGATTAATGGACTTTTAATGTACTTATAAATAGCTGATGTGGTGTAACATTTTAATAAAACTACATCCAGGCTCATTCTTCCTGATCCCCAACCCCTCACAGCATATTTGGTTCCCAATAAATTTTGACAAATCTGTTCAGAAAATGTATATAAGGTTAACAATTGGTGAATAATCTTATATTTCAATGGCTGAACTTGGTACTGCTTTCTAGTTAACTCCTGATGATTAATGTAAACCTTGGGCCACTTTTCCTATGGCATTAAAAAGATTTGATAAAAGACCAGCATAAAATATTCATGATCATCATCCCAACCCTGATTCCCACAAAGAAGTAAAGTAGGGTCCAGAACCAAAGAAATGAGAATTATCACACAAGTATATGAGCTGTCATCATCATCACCATCATCACCATATTCATCCTCACTATAATTTCCACCTAATAGACAAGGTAAGCTGCATTAATAATAAATAAATAATAAACAAAAGTACAAAACTAGGAGAACTATCAAGAGTATTACATTTGCCTTTATCATTTTGAAGGGCTTGGTTATGCATGCACATGCAAGCCTTTACATCTACAGTATAAAGTGTTCACTCGTACTCTAACCTAACAAAGATCTCTACACCTTATCAGCTTAGTTGATGCTTGAATGCTGTCTCTCCCCAAACTATGACAACTGCATAAATCTGGTTGAGTTCCTACAGTGTGTTTATTCTAGCCTAACAAAGGTCCTTAAACTCTTTTAGATCAGTAAGTGCCTAAGTGTTGTCTCTGCCCAAACTATGACAACTGCATAAATTTGGTTGAGTTCCTATGGTGTGTTTACTCTAACCTAACAAAGATCCTTAAGCTCTTTCAGCTCAGTTGATGCCTACGTGTTGTCTCTGCCCAAACTATGACAACTGCATAAAATTTGGTTTAGTTCCCTGCCTGAGTGTCATGTTCAGTTAACAAATCCACCCTATCCTCAATGAACAGATTTTAGTTATGTACAAGAGATATGCATGTATAGCAATCTCATCCTATACTCTGAAAACTGTATAACTGTTGCGGAGTTCTCCATCTGGGATTGTTGTGCAAGGCCAGGTACCAGGATTTTGTTCCCACACCACTCGCACGGTAGCACCTACCAGGGATGATGTTTCCATTCATCTACTACCTAATGAATTACTAACTGGATGTCTAGTGGAATAGAACTACAGGTATTTTCCAAGCATTCAAAATCTTAGCTTCACCTTACAATACAAAAACACATAACTAAGAACTACTTGAACAACACATAAACTATCAACATAACATCATGCCTAGTACAACAGGACAATCATTCAAGCATCCAAAATCCTAACTTCACCATACAATGCAGAAATGTATAACTCAACCTAACCCATCCACCAGCTGGCTATTCTTCTAAGCTGAATAAAATAGTTTGGAAGCAGTAAGCAAAAATAAAATAGTAAATTTTACAAATGAATAAACCTTTTGAGTACAGTATAAGGGCTGTGGAGATTTCCTAACACCTCTTCTTTTGCAATTTATTTTATACACCTTACCATCCTCTTAAATTAGTTGATAAACACCATGTGGATAAAAAATTAATATATATTATTACATAAAAATATCTGCATGTACTGTACTGTGCTAGTAGCATGTAAAGCTAATGAGTAAGGAAGAGGAGCTAAGAAATCTCATATGCACTATTGTCCCCCAGTGCACTGAATTAGTTAGTTGAGGAACATGGTGCAAGCAGCCTGACTGCTTATTTACACATACAAATATTCATCATAACATATTCTAACATCATAATACACTGTACAATTGCACACATGATTTTTGATACCCAGAAATGTGATCCTTCCAGGGATAAGGGACTAAATGGGGAGGCTGCTGGACATCGAGGAGTGTGGAAAGCTACCATTAGGTGGCCAAAGCCAATGCATGCAAGCATACTGAAGCCTTTATAAATGATATGAAAGGACTTTGGGCCCACTGTTTAGTAAATCTGCAAATGTATTTTGATTATTACTTGTTCCCTTTAACACAAATCTGCCTAGGGAGTCTGTTTTACTGTATGCATTGTGCTATAAGGACTCCTTCATGTGATGATGCTGATGTAACCAGGTGGCTTAACTACAGTACAGGGTTATGCAAATGTCCCTCACCACCCTCTCCTTCCCCCAGACCAATTTTGCCACCAGCAGTCCACCAAATTCACATTCAGATAAGCCTATGGTTACTACTACTGGTTCTGTACAACCTGCCAAATCCAAACATCCCATTTCCAAAATATTTTTTCATGATAAAGAAGGGCATTGATATCATGGCCTCACATATTCAAGGCATAATCGAAGACAGAGTTCTTTTGTGGACATGTATAAGAGCAGATGATAAGTTACTAATGCAAGTACTGTACTTCAGTTTACTGATTGTTCACAATGGCTTTGACTACAGTATTTCTTTCACAAGTCATTTCTCATAGTTATCATTATGGTTCCACTTTCAAAAATATTGCACTTTGCATAGTCTTTGGACCCCGGCATTTTGGACCTGAAAGGTTGTACTGTACACCTACTACTACTGTACTTCTTAGGTAAATACAGTAGTTTACATATCTATCATCATTATCATAAAAAATACAATCTCATCATACTTCTTTCAAGGCGTAGGGTCCTGAGACTAGGCTAATCTAGTCCAATACATATAAGGGTGGACGACCTGTCTACATCCTTTGGTGGTGTTATTTAAAAAAAAAAAAAAAAAAAATCAATTGCTTCTTGGGAACAAACCCATGCATGGATATCATTCTAAATGTGCGTTCTAACCCCTAGACGTCCTTTCTGGCCGCATGCCCTTGCTGGCACCAACCTGTGTCATAGTAGAGTATGGTGTGTGGTGCATAAAGTACATGTATGGTAGTGTAGTAAAGAGCAGGTAGTTAGAAAAATGTTTGGCAGAGTATGCTGGCCTACCCTCTATCTTTGTGACACTGAAAAAGGTCAGTTAAGGGGAATGGTCATGAGGAAGTCCTGAGGACTAGTGAAACATGAGCTCCAGCTCTCCCTATCACCAGTTTTTCCACCTTCCTTGGGAGTACTGCCCTCACAGGCTGATACCATACTACTGTAAAACTTGCTCCCAATAATAATTAAGAATAATATGGTAAGGAGAAACACGTTAAGGTGGTTTGGACATGTGGAGAGGATGGAGAGTGAAAGATTGACGAGGAGAGTGTATGTGAGTGAGGTGGAGGGGGCGAGAGGGAGGGGGAGGCCGAGGATGAGATGGAGGGATGGAGTGGAGAGGTATATAAGAGAGGGGGGTGTGAGTTGGGAGTGTAGTAGTGAAATGGCAGGGGACAGAGTGACATGGAGGTGATTTGTTTGTGGCCACCCCGTTCGGGATTGAGGCGTCTGGCAATAGACAGATAGATAGAACAATGCAGGTGGAGAAGGTACCAGGTGTGACTGGGTTGACTGCTGAAACACTGAAAGCTCAGGAGATACAGGAGTGAGGTTAGTCACTGACCTGATAAATACGATTATATATGAATGTGTTGGGCCAGACAGTGGCATAGTGTGGGTGGGGCCACAGGGGCAGTTCTCCCTGGGTGCAAAATTTTTAGGGGTGAAAAATTTCAAAAGAAAAAAAATAAAGTAGTAATAATAAATCACAAATAGCACGCCCTCCCCCTTACTCAGAAAAACTTTGAACATTCTATATAGTTTTTCAACATGACGAGGCAAATAAACGTAGCCATGTAACATTTTACAGTACTTGTATTTTTCTCACTAATTACAGCCATACTGTCCTCACGTAATCCTTATTGGTGAATTACATAATGCCTATTAATAGCATGATTTCCCATTTGAAGATACCAGTACTGTAATGTTCCATAACTTGCATTAAAAATCATAATTTAAAAATTCATAATTTCACCGAGTTGCAACGGATGCCTAGATAGCCTCACTCCTCCTCCCCAGCCCACCTCGTCTCCGTGATGTGTGACACTCATAGATGCGTTGCATAATTTTTAAATCCATCTCACGCCTAAAGTAATCCTTAAAATGCATATGTGTATAGAAGATTTGGGGGTAAGGGGTTCAATATTGGACTGGTGGAAGGGACTCAGGGAGTGCTAACAGTCCACGGGTTAGGGGGCGCAATACTTGCCTTGCCTCAGGTGCTGGCAACCCAAGCTACGCCACTGGTCCTAGATGATTAGTTGAAGAGTGTACAGTATTTGTAAATGTGCACAAGGGGAAGGCTAATGCCCTGGAAAGAAGAAATTATAGAGGCATACAGCATTTAGACCAGATAATGAAGGTAATGGAGAAATTTCTAGAAGGTATGATTACAGAGAGTGAATACTGATGTGATGCAGTTTGGGTTATGTCAGGCAAAGGGGCCACTGATACCATATTCATTGTTCAACAGCTTCAGGAAAAAATAAATAGGAAGGAAAAGAGAACTGTACTTTGTTTTTGTTGATTTGGAGAAGACCTTTGACAGAGTCCCTGGAGAGGTGGTGAAGTGGGCAATGAGAAAGCTTGGGATCCAGGAGTGGCAGGTTAGGGCGGTTATAGGGCCATTTATGTGGGTGCTCGCACCCAGGTAAGGATGAATGGAAATTTGAGTGACAAGTTTTCTATTAATGTTGGTGTGCACCAGAAATCACTTTTGAGCCCCTTGTTGTTTATCATGGTACTTGAAGCCCTCTCATGTGACTTCAGAAGTGGACTCCCATGGGAGATGATGTATGCTGATGATTTGGTGCTGATTACAGAGAATGAAAAAGAGGCAGAGGAAAGATTTGGGAAGTGCAGAGATGGAATGAGGCACAAGGGCTTAAAAGTAAATGCAGATATAACAAAAGTGATGGTATCTAGGGCTGATGGCAGTACTGACACAGAAAAGGAAGAGTGGCCATGTGAGCTCTGCCATAAGGGCATGGAAAGTAATTCCATCTTGTACAGTGTCTGTGATAAGTGGGTGCGTAAGAGATGTAGTGGTATTAGAGGTAGACTGTAAGATAAAGCTGATTTCATGTGTGCGGTGTGTTGGGGAGAGCAGGTGGAGATTGTCAGGCATGAAAGAACTGAACTTGCTGGTGAGTCTTTTGAGTGTGTGAAAGAGTTCTGTTACTTGGGAGACATGTTATGTGTTGGAGGTGGGGCTAGAGCTAACTCTGTGGCTAGAGTGGAGAGTGGCTGGAAGAAGTTCAGGGAGCTGTTGCCTCTCCTGACACCGAGAGAGCTTTCCCTCCGTGCTAAGGGATTTATGTATGCATCATGTGTTAGGAGTGTAATGCTGTATAGCAGTGAGACATGGGCAGTAATGGAAGAGGATATTCATAAGCTCAAGGATACAAAAATGACAATGAGTGAGTGGATGTGCAGTGCGTCCTTGAATGCGAGGCCTGGGGGGGCTATGTTTACGATTGAAGAGTTGAGAGGAAGGATGGGACTGGAGTGTGTTGTTGTGATGAGGAGGTGCTGAATGTGATTGTCTGGACATGTGGATAGGATTGGGGATGACAAATGAGTGCAGAAAGTGATGTGTAAACGTTGGGGGTAAGTGTGCGAGAGGCAGACTGAAAAGGAGCTTGGACATGGTTAAAGAGTGTGACCTCAATGATAGGGGACTGAATAGGGAGGCTGCCAGAGATCTAGCAGCATGGACAGCCATCATTAGGTGAACTTGGTTGATGCATGCATGCAGGTTGGAGCTTTTATAAATGAAACAAAACTAAATGACTCATCATCATCATCATCATCATCATCTTCATCATCATCATCATCATCATAACCCTCCTGTCTTGTGCCCATTTTGGGCCTGTATGAACCTGAATCCCAGAGTTACCCACAGCACACCTTACCAACTCAGCTGCCTGGCCAAAGCTACATTTCCTCACATCATCATCTAAGATCCACTGGCACATGGCTCTGGTACACCACCTACTTCAATGTGCCATTTCACTCAATCTGTGAAAAAAATTATAATTAATACCATCATCATCATTTGAGATTCATCTGCTTAAGGCTTTCGAATAACAGGTACTCCTAATGTGCCACAACAACAATAATAATAACTATGAGGTACTGTCATCCTTGTAATAAGTTTTGCTAAAATTACAAGCAAATTAATAAGCAACAACAAATGATGAAGCGAAAGGGTGTTGTGGTGCTAATGTTGATGTGCATGAAAGCATTAGGAGGAATACTCTTGAGATGGTCTGACCATGTGGAAGAGCAGAAAATAAGAGACTGGCTGGAAGTGTGCATGTGTAGGAGAGGGAGGGGGAGACTGACAATGAGATGGAAGGAGGGAATGGAGAGAGATGTGAGAGAATGAGTAAACTGGATGAATGGCAGCCAAATGGCAGAGGACATGGTAACACACAGGAGATCCATTGGTGGTGATCATTTACAAGCAAGATATCTGGAGACAGACAAATAGATAAACGGCCAGATTGTCAAATAAACAGATAGACAGACTGATAGACAGACAGATTCATAGGTTTGCTTACCTCACCCAAACTATGTACATTGGTGCCCTCTCCTCCACTTATCCCACAGCCTACTGGTAATTTCTCTAGCACTGTACTATGCTCACTTTACTTTAACTTGATCCAAAATTGCCCTCTCCCCACTCTCAATGTTGTTTTAACAATAAGTTGAAACTACAAAAATATAAAGTCATGAAGAAATGCTGTGAGAAGAATGTGGAGCTGTAGCAATGTCCTATTTTGCCACTTAGCTTCACAAAACAGGCCCGAGGCTAGGCTACTGTAGTCCAGTACATTTAAAAGTGGATAACCCACTTACTTCCCTTGGTGGCAATACATGATCAAAAAGCCTCCAGTCACCACTTGGAGATAGAACTTAAGCTATTCTGTCACCCCAACTGGGACATCTAACCTCTAAACACCACATACCATAACTACAAATAACCATTCTTAATTATACTATACTCTTTTTACATGTCAGTG
>JAGKTI010000423.1:24539-37596 GCA_018397915.1 Birgus latro
ACTTAAGCTATTCTGTCACCCCAACTGGGACATCTAACCTCTAAACACCACATACCATAACTACAAATAACCATTCTTAATTATACTATACCCTTTTTACTCTAACTCAGTCTAAAATTTCCATCACTCCATCTTGAGCACTGACATGTAAAAAGAGATCAACACTAAAAGATGATGCTAGTCACAGAGAAGTGCCATGGAAAGGATACAGAGTTGTAGCATTGTCTTATTGTGCCAGTATACTATGTGAAGTAAGCTGCAAAAGGACACAAATCTGGACCAAGTTATGGTAAAAGGACTAGCTCTAGTACAAGTCAATACATTTTGAAAGGCTATTTATAAGTACCACATTACCTTCCTGATCTAATGCTTGAAGAGATGAGGAATAATGTGAATGTCTTTATATTCCAGTGAAGGGATGGACCTCTCCATTTTACTGCATTGCACTGTGGAAACCAACACTAGACTCTCACAGCACACTGGTACAGTCCTCTTACCCTCTTATCCTCAAGCTTTAACATCCAGGTACAGATCTGTAAGGAGAAATACCCTATGGTACTTCAGCCCTTTCAAATCTATGGCACATATCAGTTTGAAATTATTTTATTTGGCATGATTAATATAGCCTTCATCAATACAGTCTCTCATAGCACCTTAGCACAGTCCTGTAATCCTCAGGCTTTAGTTTTTGATATAATGTCAACATGGAAAGGTAACAAACTTATCTCTTTCTGTTTTACCAAATATTTAAATTCGTCTTGAGAGACTGGTATAACTTTGAATAATACAGTCTCCCACAAGACAGTAATACAATCCTCTAAAACTCTTCTCAAGCTTTAACATTCACCCTCGGATCAGTAAACAAAAGATAACAAATCAAACTTAACCCTGTCACCTCCACTACATCTACTGATTCAAAATGATTTTGTTCAGCTTGATTCATATACCCTTCAACAATACAGTCTCTCAACAGCTTCTTATTCGATCCTCTAACCCTGTAATCCTCAGGCTTTAACTCTGAAGCTTCACATCTGTAGGAAAATCATTCAGATTAAACCCTATCAGCTCCATTACATCTTTTAATTCAATATTACTTTATTCAACATGAGAGACTGATATAACCTTTGACAATATAGTCTCTAACAAAACACTGGTATAGTCTTTGTACCTCTAATTTCTCAGGCATTAACTTCCAAGATCAGACCAGTAGTAAAGCAATAATGCTTAACACTTTTTACCCAACCACATCGTTTAATTCAAAATGATTTACTTTGCTTGAAAGAGTATTACAACCTTCCAATAATACCATCACTCAACAGCATCTTCACACACTTCTTAAACTTTCTAATCCTCAGGGTTTGCCTTTCAGGATCACAACTATAAGAAAAAATAAGCAGGGAAAAGATTTATGAAAAGGAGAGACCAAATGAGATACAAGGTTTGAGTGTGGGGATGAAACAAAAATGATGATGTCTAGGACTGGTGGCGGTACTGTCAAATCAGAGGGAGAGTGGCCAGGTGCTGTTTGCCACAATGGCATGGGAAGTAACTTCATCTTGTGCAGTATTTGTTAGTGGGTGCATAGGAGATGTAGTGGTATTTGAGGTCAACTGCAAGGTAATGCTGATTTTGTGTGTTTGGTGTGTAAAGGAAAGCATGTAGAACATCAGGAATGAAACGACTGATCATGCTGGGGATTTTTGAGTGTGTGGAAGAGTTCTGTCATTTGGGGGACATGTCATGTGCTGAATATGGAGCTGGAGAGCCACAGCAAGGAGTGGCTGGAGGAAGTTAAAGAAGTTGTTGCCCCTCCTGACACTGAGAGGGTTCTCCCTCCATGCTAAAGGATCTTTGTATGCAGCATGGATTACAAACATAATGCTATATGGGAGTAAAACCTGAGCAGTAAAGGAAGAGAACAGTGATTAGATGGATGCGTAGTGCCTCCTTGAAGGCGAGGCATGGGGGGACTAGGAATAAGATTGAAGAGTTTTGTTTAACTGACCAGATGGTATATTGCGAACTGCCTTTCTGCATGTATTTATCAAACATCATGGCCTTTTTTACTTAAATTCACTGTCATCCCCACTGCAATGGGTCAGGGTATGGTAATCCAAAAGGAAACACGCCTTTTAGACCCATAGCAGGAAGGTGGCTACGAGGTCTCACTCAAAGAGGTGTTTAATTGACATGATGGTATGCTGCAGGCTGAAACAAATTAAGCAAATTACTTCCTTAATTTTTTTCATTTATACCATTTCACTGTACACGAAAACCAAATGCGGCAGGTGTTAGGGATGAAATTTATTCATTACAGTACAGTCAGTGCTCACATAACATGGGATCCTATAGCGTGAAACTCACATAACACAGGAGGCAAAATTTTATTTCTAAATTTGGTCACAACGTGAAAATATTAGACATTTGGCAGGCGAAGGAAGTTGCCCATTTTTTTTTACACCTTACTATGTGGTGAGGATAGACATATTGCAGCAAAAGATCCCAAATTATGGTTCACACAGTTATAATGCAGCAAACTTGGGTCATGACATGGTGCATACAGACACAAAGCGGCCAATAATCGTCACAGTGCAGGCTGCATCAGTCTATGATGTATAGCTCTCAAGTGTCTGCGCAGGGTGTGGTCACGGCCAACAGAGCATTCCTACCCCAGCTGAGCCTACCCTCTCCCCGCACTCTGGATGAACACGTGCTCTGTGTGATTTTTATGACCAGTAGGAGTCCTCCCCTGCCTCAAGACTCCACTCCACTTCCCTCCAGCAAGACCACAACCTCTTCCATTCAAGGTGAGGAATCCTCCAGTGTTTGTATGTACAGTAATTCCTCAATTATCCCGACTTCCATTATCCGAACAATCCTTTATTCAGACGCTGCGATCTGGCAGTTCAAAACTAATATTTATACATTTTCCATTTGCAGTGTCATTTATTTCATGTTTTTTTCATGTAACTGCAGGTTATGTCCCTGCAGTGGTGACTACTAGTCTGTGATTGATGGATCAACTTGACCATGGTAATTGCTTGGCAGTGGTTTATAGGTCGGATTTACCAGACAGAGTAGTGTAAAACACCAGGAATTAGTGTTGTACAATGTACTGTAGTGGACTTTTACAATAGCTTTCAAAGATAGGGTATGTATGAAGGGGAACCAGGGGAGAAGTCCATTATCCAGACTGATCCACTATCCAGACATGCCTTTGGCTCTATCCCGTCAGATAACAGAGAGATTGCTGCAATGCAGTCTTTATTATGTTCGCGGTGCGTGACTCTGGGTTTGTTACTATCATGCCTTAGCAACCTACCATTCAAAAATGCATTTGATTTTGTGTATAATATGAGACGCATGTGATTTGTGCATAATATGAGGCGTTTAGAATACAAAGGGCGAACTCAACAATTTCTCGAAATTGAGTTATTGGTAGGAAGAGAAAGGGTGAAGTGTACTGTAAGGGATAGGCAAGGACCTGTGAGGCAAAGTGTGCCTTCAGAAAAAATGTAGTAAAGAATCCTTCAATCTGTCTACTATACCAATTCCCTCCAAATATCCAGTTCCTGTGAAACTCTCTGCTGAAAAGCTAAAGGATATAAAAGACTTAATGCAGTTCGTCACTACCAGCAACCCATAGTACATGGGATTCTTTGAGAACTTATTGAGAGGACAAGAGGGGGCAGTAGGGGCTGCCGTTGGGCATAATACTGATGACCCAGACGACGATTTCCTTGACTATTAGCAAAGTCAAATCCCACCCCCCATTTTCAGACTACTCATGCTCAACTTTGTCTCCTAGATGGTGGATATTCTTACTGTTTCAAGTGACTGGGTAAGATCATCACACAAGCTTGTGAAGGTCTTACGTCTTATCTGAATGTGTGTGTGTGTGTGTGTGTTAAAAGCTAAAAATAGCTACGTTTTGTGTGTATTAAATCAGTTTTGTGATGGTTGCACATGATGATACCAAGATTTTTTTTATTACTTATGAAATACACTGTTTTTTTGCCTCAATTTTCGTAAATACCACCAAAATATAATTATCACTTATTTCATTAATGTCTGACAATATACCCTTATGATCATCAATAAAAAGTCATTGATGTATTTTTTCTTTTTTTCCTTCCAATAGATACAGAATGTCCAGAGGAACATTTTGGTGTATGATATGTTATACCAAACCCTCACATATGCTTTGATACACTTACAAAAACTTTAAATGCATTTTTCTCAAAACTTACTTTTGTTGAGTTCGCCCTTTGTATTCTAAAGGCCTCATATGTTTGTGTATAATAATATTCGTGTATAATATATTCGTGCATAATAATATGATTCGTGTATTTCATATGAAATTGGACGCACTTTTGAATGGTAAATTGCCAGGGTACGATAATGACAACCTCAGAGTCGTGCGAAGTGACTATTGGTAGGTAAATGTTCTGGGGAAAAAAAAAAAGAAAATTGCCCCAAATGGTGAACTTGGGGCTGGCTTAGGTATCATGAAACCCTTTAACATGTAAACATATGGCCTTATAACGAAGAATTCTCACAATTCGTGAGCTTCAAGGTAAAATACAGTATTTCCGCATTATGTGGGCGCTCACTGTATATGCAAATGGACTGTATATCCTCATTAACTCTGTTAATTTCTATCTACCTACCTACTGGAAGGCAAGGGAAAATACAGTACAGTACATAGTTGAAACCACAACTGCAATTACTGTACTCTGTATTCTGAAACACTGTTTGTTTCTCTCATCATTTGCTGAGATTTTTCTTACAGTATAAGCCATTTCTGTCACAAATGCCCCCTGAGGACACTGATGAATCCCCTTGGGGGCATTACTAACTCCCCCAAAGGATTTAATGATCCAAGAAAGGCAGGAGTTAATTGCAACTAAAATCTCACAGAAGAAAAAAGTCAACAAATGGTGAGATATACAGTAAATGGAAAATACCTCAAAATACACTGCTTGAATTCCAGCTGTGGTTTCTACTAAATACTTACATTTACTGTTCTGACTGGGGCAGCTGCTGACCTGGAAATGTACCCCTCTACAGCAAGATGTCTTGATCTCATCAGAGTGACCACTGGCAAATCACCTCCATGTCACCCAGTCCTCCTCCATCAGGCACTGGAATGAACATTTTCTTTTTAATACCTTCAGTCTTCACTAGTGTAACCCACAGAGCAGGGATTATTATTATTTTATTTCATTCTTGTCATCTCATGATTATATTCAGCTTTGTATAGACTTCCGGGAGTGTAGGAATTAGGTACAGCCTCAGGGAACTCCTGCAATAGCAAAGACTTTGCATAAGTTGAATAAAATCGCCTTCTGGCACTATGAATAAACTGAAAAGGACATTATCGGGATTGGAAGAGTTAAAGGGACTCGCGGAGTTTAAAAGTTAATGGGACTCGCGGAGTTTAAAAGTTAAAGGGACTCGCGGAGTTTAAATCCCCGATGTAAACAAACTACTCATTATTTAGACACATCCCCTCATTTTTTCCAGCCAATTAACCTACTATGCCTGCCCATGTACAGAACCACGTTCGACCTTAAAACATATACAGATGGTGTGAATATCAGGAGATTTAATTAGCACCTGCCTACCCGAGTTTTACGGGACATCTTGCTCACCTGGGAATAAACACCGCCGTATATCCTCCTTACAGGTAATAATTATAACCTACATCAGCCGACTACACCTCTCCGTAGTGACAGCAAACAATGATAAACACATGGGCATAAGAATTACCATAATAAGAAGTAGACGAACACCGTAAATAAAGAATAAAATCTTCACTCACCTCAAGCATCTCCGTTGCTCCCAGTCCCACAATGCACCAGTGACGTCATACTTCAAGCCAAGCATATTTACTTATCAGATTTTAAGATTTTAAGAATTTACATGCAAACTGAATAAAGAGGAAATGAAGTGTTTCTTGTTAAATTAAGCATAACCCCATGAATCAGTGGCATCTCTCTCTCTCTCTCTCTTTCTTACTTGCACGAACTCTGTTCGTGTTACCAAGCACAAACCCTTGCCTTTCCCCTCCACTGTCTCCTCCCCATTTCAAACTTTTGATTATACATAAAGGGGAAGTGGAGGAGCGATCGGGTAAATATAGATTGGAGCAGATGGGGAACGTGGAAGGTGTGTGCAAGATATTCACAGAAGAAATCTGTGCAGCATGTGAGGTGGTGCGTGGGGTGAAGAGAAGACGAAAGGGGGTTCAGGCCTTCAAGGAACATCATGGTGGACTGAAGAGGTGAGAGAGGCTGTGGCACAAAAGAAGAAAGCTTATAATGAGTGGATGAGGAACAGGGGCGTCGAAGAAGTTGAGAGACGGAAGAGAGTTATATGTAGGGAGGAGAAGAGAGGTGAAAAGATTAGTAAGAGTAAGAAGAGAGTGGATGAGGAATTTGGAAGGAATTTGAGTGTAAAGTGGAGGGAATGTAAGAAAATGTTCTGGAAAGAGGTAAGAGAGTTAGACAGGGTGCCAACGAAGTTAGTTGGGGTGTGAAAAATAAAAATGGTAGATTACTAGTGGAGAAGGGGGAAAAGTGAAGAGATGGAGAGAACACTTTAATGAATTGTAGAACAAAAAGAATGAAAGTGATGCAAGTATAAGTGGCTAAGGAATGGCTGGGAGAAGGAGGGTTGTGAGAAGATAGGATGAAATTAGTAGGATGGAAGTGGTGGAAGCAATGAAGGAAGTTAAAATGGGGAAAGCCCTAGGAACTGATGGAGTGTGTGGTGAAATGCTGAATCATGGGGGAGAGATAGTAGTAGAATGGATGTGGAAGGTGTGCAGATTGGCCTGGGAAGAAGGTCGAGTCCCAGAGGATTGCAAGACAGGTATAATTATTCCCCTGTACAAAGGAAAAAGGGAAAAAAGTGTGTGGTAATCATAGGGGCATTTGCCTTCTTAGTGTAATAGGAAAAGTATATGGTGGGATAATTATTGACAGAGTTAGGAAAATAACAGAGAAATTAGTGGGAGAAGAACAGGGAGGTTTTAGGAAGGGAAGAGGTTGTGTAGCCCAGATATTCATTCTTAGATCTTTAGTGGAAACGTTTCTAGAGATGGGAAAGAAGTCGTATGCAGCCTTCATGGATTTGGAGAAAGCATATGACAGGGTGGATAGACAATGATTGTGGAAAGTATTAAGAATATATGGAGTAGATGGGAAGTTGTTGAAGGCCGTGAAGGGTATCTATGAGGGTGCTAAGGCCGCAGTGCGTGTGGATGGCAAACTGAGTGAATTTTTCCATTTGAAGGTTGGATTGAAACAAGGATGTGTCATGTCTCCATGGTTGTTCAATCTGTATGTGGATGGGGTTATAAAAGAGATACAGGGTCGGGCAGTGGATGTTGGAGTGGCACTAGTGAGAGAGGCCAGTGTTTGGAAACTCCCTGTACTGTTGTTTGCAGATGATACTGTGTTGTTGAGTGAAGACGAAGGGGAGCTGCAAGGCTTGGTAGATGAGTTTGGGAGAGTGTGTAAGAAACGGAATCTAAAGGTGAATGTAGGGAAATGTAAAGTGATGGTCTTCGAGAGAGGTGGTCAGTGAATGTACAGTGAGACTGGATGGGGAGGATATGGAGAATGTGAGTGCATTTAAGTACTTGGGTAGTGTGATGAGTAAGGATGGAAGTCTGGAGGGTGAAGTGCTTGAAAGGTGCAGCAGGGAAGGAAGGTTGCTGGTTCCTTGAAGGCAGTGATAAGAAACAGGGAAGTGAGCACGGAAGTGAAAAGGTTGCTACATGATAGAATTGTGATACCAACTCTAATATATGGAAGTGAAGCTTGGACCCTGTTGGAGGGATAAAAGTCAAGAGTGAGAGCAATGGAAATGAGTTATTTGAGAGGAGCATATGGAGTCACATGGAGAGACGGACTAACAAGTGAGGAAGTGAAGGAGCGTTGTGGTGTGGATGTGGATGTGATAAGAAGCGTTAGGAGAAACACGTTAAGGTGGTTTGGGCATATGGAGAGGATGGAGAATGAAAGACTGACGAGGAGAGTGTCTGTGAGTGAGGTGGAGGGGGGGAGAGGGAAGGGGAGGCCAAGGATGAGATAGAGGGATGGAGTGGAGAGGTATATGAGAGAGGGGGGTGTGAGCTGGAAGCGGGGCAGTGAAATGGCGGGGAACAGAGCGACGTGGAGACAATTTGTTTGTGGCCACCACTTGCGGGATTGAGGCGTCTGGCAATAGATAGATGGATATAGATTATACATTTCTCTCTCTCTCTCTCTCTCTCTCTCTCTCTCTCTCTCTCTCGAGACCTAAAACGGCAATCTCTTCGTCTTCAGTGCTGAGTTGAAATAATAGATTAACACTAGACAGGGATGCTGGTCATGATAAGGTGTTAAGGCATGGACGTAGAGCTGTAGTCTTGTCTTTTCGGTTTCTGAGCTACGTGAAACAAGCTGCAGAAGGAATATTTGGGTCAAGTTACGGTATTTAAAAAAAAAAAAAAAATCGCCACCCCAACGAAACACCAGGGCAGGGAGCACCACTGGGGGGATGGCGCAATCACCACCCCACGGAGGGACAACAGAGGTGCGACACCACCCCACAAGGAGACAACCAGGTGGCGCGGCAAGCGCGGAAAGGGATAGGACCAGACGGGCCTACGTCCCTTAATACCTTGCACCCCTCTTACCCTCAGACAGACCAACATCAGCTCCACAGTCCCGCCAGGTTACTCTTCAGCTGGAACAGCACTGGACAGGTTCAGGTTGGGATTGAACTCACGGTCCCAGACTACACCCGAGTGACAGCCACTAGCCACACTAGGCAGGAGATGGCCACTAGCCGCTCCCTAGCTGCATTCCCCCCCCACTGCAGAAACCAGTGATGGCCACTAGCCACACAAAGGGAGAGAAGGTCAATGCACGCTCTCCTTCTGCAGCTACCACTGGGAGTTGGACCTCAGTGATGGCCACTAGCCGCACCAGCAGACGGGTGATGGCCACTAGCCACACCAGCAGACGGGTGACTGCCACTAGCCGCACCAGCAGACGGGTGACGGCCACTAGCCGCACCAGCAAACGGGTGACGGCCACTAGCTACACCTCGCCTGCAGTCCTCTCACCTCACAGGACACTGGTGACAGCCACTAGCTGCACTACACTCACAGTCCATTCAGGGAACGAGACACTGGTGACGGCCACTAGCTGCACCCGTGGACAGTTGATGGCCTCTAGCCACACTCTGTTCACGAGCCATCCTGGAAGTTGAGCCCCGGTGACAGCCACTAGCCACACCGGCTGGAGAGAGATGGCCTCTAGCTGCTCTACCTCTGCTGCTCTTGGGACTTCGGCAATGGCCATTAGCCGTGCCAGGGAGGGACGAATCTCCACCAGTCCCTCATCCCCTGTGACTTCCCCCAAGGAAGACGTCTCTGGTTCAGCCCACTCCTCCTGTGGCAGAGCGAGACATCCCTCCTCTATTTCCCACAGAGGCAGCCCCCAGGAGGAACTACAACTGGAGGAGGTCTGGAAAGGCCCCACTGTGAGCCCTGGAGTACTAGTGATCCAGCCGGTGTCCAGGTGAGACCATCAGCTGTTGTACGCCTACAGGAAAAGATGTGCAGACCACACCTGACAGCAGCTTGACCTAGAGGCGACCACAGCCCCCGGACTCTCCTGGGCACCCCCAGGGCACTTGGGCATGACCTTCCCAGCCCTGTTGGATGGCTACCTCCTCCCCAGGGTAGGCGCAGACAAGCACGCCAACTCTCTCTGTTCAGTCCAAGCCCTGAGGACCGGACCTCTGGCCAAGGCCCCCGCAGGGAAGGGCCTCCCTCCGCGCCACCCCGCAGATCACCCCAGATGACGCCCCGGATCGCTGTCCCGTGCCACCTGACAGAAGCCTCACCTGACGGGACCACCAGAACCTGGACCGACACCTGTAACAGCCCAAGGCTATGCCGCCCAGTCCAGAGTCCTCCAGTCCTGACATTGCGTAATTACTGTATTGTATAGCGTATTGTCCTTTGTATTGTATTCAGTTGTATCGAAGTTAAGGTAATATACGTGTAAGGTTGGTTGCCCAGAGTTTTTATGCCCTATTCCTTGGGTTGCTTTATATCAGACCCGGTCTAGAAAGGGAACCCTGCTCTAGGCGCCGTGTTCAAGGAAACGTGCCACATAAACTAAACAGTCACCTTTTGTACACAATGCTGAGTTTCTTCGCATCCTCCATTTCTCCTCTAGTTTCCTAATTATCCACTCTTACAAAATATTAAAGCACTCTAACCTGATGCAGTCCATAAGGGTTTAACCCAAGGGTTAGGGTTTATTGCTCCCATAATGCCTCTCATGGAAAAGTTACTGATCACTATGGCCTTAATGTCTGAACTGAATGGCCTAGCTCAGGGCCTCTACACTCCTGATAGGGCAATAAATGACTGGATGATGTAAGGATGGGTAAATGCTACACTATACTCTGCCCTTCTTAATATTAACAATAAAACTAAAGTTGAAGTGGACTTTACGACAGCTGTTAGAGAAAGTTTTGATTTACTTCCAGTAAGTACAATTCAGTATGTTTCAATGCGTTTTCTTTATCACAGTCCAAATGCTTAACTAATCTGCTTATACCTGACTGTCTCTGCAGGTGATTTCTGGTGGTACTTTGAGGAAAAGTGTGATACTGAGGAGAAACGAGGACTGGCTGGGAGGTCAGAACAAAATTTACTTTTCCTCTGGTTACCATTTTTGTGTTTTATTGTGTCTCTTACCTTCACTGATTGCGTAGTTGACTAAATATTTCATACAGAAGCCAAGCATCAGCAAGCAGGATGACATGGAGGAGATCAGTTTGAGACCACTCCCTTGCAGCTGGATTAAGGTTTCTGCCAACACAGATTGGTAGATGACAGAAACACCATTACCACAATATTCATCTCTCCATATTATCAAATTTGGGTTAATTATTCTCCTTCCACTTCTCAAGATTTGTATACTACACCACAAACCCTACTGCTACCACCAGGGGATATATTGTACTGTAAATTAGGCCTGGTGGTAGGGCTACTGGGTTGAAAAGGATATTGGCTCACATGCTACAGTTTGTATCCTTTTTATTTTTTTTATGCAAGGAAGACAGAACCAAAGGCCTGACACCTGCAAAGCGTTCCTTCCAAGAAAAAACAAAAACAATAAGAGAGCCAATTCAAGATCCATTCATTTCGAGATGCCTGGACACACTGCATTTGAAAGACTGGAGATCATAGGAAGTAGGAAATACAGACAATGGGAGACAGTTTCAGAGTTGACCTGTTGCATAAATGAAGTATTGGGAGTAACGGTAACTCTTGCATTAGAAAGCTGGACAGAAAATGGATGAGAGTTTGTTGCTAGATAGGTGCTACTCACCTGTCGTGGAGGTGGAGAGATGCAAACAGACAGTTCAGAGGAGCAGTGAACACTGAAGTTGTGAAAGAAAAGAGATGAAGATGCAACAGTGTGGTGAAGAGACAGAGGTTGAAGGAAGCCAGTAAGAGGAGGAGAGTTGATGAGACAAAAAGCTTTTGACTCCACCTTATTGAGAAGAGCTGTATGTGGGGAGCCTACCCACACGTGAGAGTTGTACTCTACACAGGGGTGAGTAAAACCCGTGTATAAAGTCAACAACTGTGCGGGGGTAAAGAAGGTATGGAGTCGGCTTAGCACACCTCATCTCTTGGAAGCAGATTTTACAAGGGATGTACTGTAATATGATCTTTCCAAGATTAGTCCCGAGAGAATATCCCAAGTATGTTTAAGGATGATGCAGGATTAAGCTGGATATTATTAAACATTAGTGGGTACTTCTGTGAAAGATTTTGTTGGGGTTGAAAGGTGTAAGAACTAAGAAAGGAGTAAGAACAGTGTAAGCAGAAAGATTAGGTGTAAAGAAGAGGTCAAGTATCTTGGAGCTCTCTCTAAGGCAGTCAAGGATATGGTAGGGTGCTGTACAAGCTGCTCTAGGTCATTGAGGATAGAAAAGATGTTGGCTTGTTCACCAGGTGGATCAGTGAAAGGAGAAGAGAGCCAAAGATGGTGGTGAATATTGAAATCTCCTAGAATGGAGATTTCAGAGAAAGGAGAAATGGATAGGATATGTTCCATCGTAGAAGTATGACAGTTGAACAATTTTTCATAGCCAGTAGAATTAGGGGATAAGTAAATAGCACAGATATATTTAGTCAGTGACAGGAAAGCCGAAGCCAGAGAGTAGAGAATTCAGAAGAATCAAGGTCAGGAACATGAAAGCAACATAAATTGTTGCATACATATGCACAACAGCCACCTTTGGCTTTGAAATGTGTATAGAGAAAGTAGGAGGAAACAGAAAAGGGTTTGCTATCAGTTGCCTCAGACAGATGAGTCTCAGTTAAGAAGAGAATGTGAGGTTTAGAGGAGGAGTGGTGGTGCTGAACGGAGGTAAAGTTCGAGGAAAGGCCGCAAATGTTGCAGAAGTGAAGTGAGTCAGACAGTAGTTCCAGGTAGCTATCAGTCGTCACTGGGAGAGGGGAGGATGGTGGAACCATTTATGTCCTCCCCCCCTCTCCCAGAGACTCCGAGGCTTGGTTATTAGATGCTATTTTTCTTTTTTAATTTTGAAAAGGAAATGTAGTGTGTAATGTGAATGTAGTTTGATGCTGATAGTTAGAGAAACTTGCATTGGAGAGCAAGCTGGCCTACTCTCTGTGTTAATGAAACACTGTAAAAGTTCAGCAAAGGGGGATGGTCAGGAACTAGTCCCGAGGGCTGATGAAACAGGAGCTCCAGCCATTCCTGTCATCAGCTTTCCATCCACCTTGAGAGTACTGCCCTGCTCGACTGGCGCTACATTCTACTCCTACTTTTTACCTATTAATGGTGTATATAGGACAGCAAATCACCCAGGGGGTTTAGGGTGGGCTCATGGAATGTGCGAAGTTTGAGGGGAAGAGCGGGGGAAGTTGTTGAGGCATTTAGTAGGAGGTGGGTGGATGTGGCTTGTTTGCAGGAAGTCCGGTACAGGGGTGGATCAGCCAGAA
>JAGKTI010000423.1:37909-58434 GCA_018397915.1 Birgus latro
GTGAGAAGTGGTTGGAAGAAGTTCAGGGAGCTGTTGCCTCTCCTGACATTGAGAGGACTCTCCTTACGTGCTAAGGGGTCTTTGTATGCAGCATGTGTTAGGAGTGTGATGCTGTATGGTAGTGAGACCTGGGCAGTAAAGGAAGAGGATATTCGCAGGTTTAAACGTACAGAAATGACAATGATTAGGTGGATGTGCAGTGCGTCCCTGCGTGCAAGGCCTGGGGGGGCTGGGTTTACGATAGAAGAGTTGAGAGGTAGGATGGGACTGGAGTGTATTGGTGTTGTGATGAGAGGTAGGCTGAGGTGGTTTGGACATGTGGAGAGGATGGGGGATGATAATTGGGTGCAGAGGGTGAGAAGTGTTAATACTGGGGGAGGGGTTGGGAGGGGTAGACCGAGAAAGACATGGGACGAGGTCATTAAATGTGACTTAAGGGTTAAGGGACTGAATAGGGAGGCTGCCAGAGATCGAGCAGCGTGGAAAGCCACCATTAGGTGACCAAGGCCAACACATGCAAGCATGTCGGAGCCTTCAAAAACGAAAACGAAGACACCTTTTGGGAAGGTAAGACATGCAAGGATACGATGACATCACAGCAAAGTAATGAAATCCCATTCCTATCTCCACTTTTATAGAAACACGGTGGTGTTGGAGAGGGATGCCTTCATGAAGTGGCATGATATAACCAGGGAGGTCTATTGCTCAGTTTTACAAATGTCCCTCAACTCCCTCCCACTCCCCCAAAAGGAAAATGGTGGATTGCAGAAGGGCACTTTCAGCCTGCAGTCCGCTGGATTTACATTCGATGTATCTAGGGCTACAATTACTATTACTAGCCTACACTGAAACACAATCTCCATAATATCAAATTTTATTTTGTGTATAAAATTAATTCACATATTACAAACAATTCAATTTGTTGTAACTCATTATATATATACTTAAATAACTGTGTGTGCTACAAATGGAAACAGTCCAAAATGTAAATAAAAAATATCTGTGTGCAATATGACTTACTAAAATGACTAGAAAAAGGGGCTGCATTTTGATGGCAGCCTCTGATTCCTCGTTTGTACCGCACCAGTGAGGATCCTTTTAACCCCTTCCATCCAGTGACTTACTTTATTCTTGGAACCTTCAGTCTATTTAATTCATGTCAGGATGAATCTTTAGCAATGATGGGATAATGAAAGACACGCTTAACCCCTCCAATATGAAAAGTCTCTCCCCCCACCTCCCCTCTAAAACTAATAATGATAATAATCCTACCGAAGGGGTTGGCCTAAGCCAGGGGAACTTTATTTATTAATACTGCTGTAATAAACCATATGGCTAATGAAAACTTTGCCCTTTCAATCCACTGATGTATTTTTCATTATAATCTTGCTATTTCAAGAGGATTTTATAATATTCAGCTTAGGAGAGACTTCTGAGCTGGGGAGATTAAAATATAGCCTTCATGTACCATTTCACTACAAAAGGTCTCCAAAAAGCTAAATAAAACTCACCTGGAAAGTAGCAAAAGTCAATGAAATGCATATATCATCCGACTTCATTTCAATGACGTATACTGTATGGCTTCATTTTGCTATTGGTACCAACATACGATTCGGTTCGGCTTAGGGCAGATATCTTGCAGTTATGGGATTAACAAAGGTTATATAAAACCCATACAGTTAAAAAACCTATCCTGAAGTATGTAGGCTACAGGGTCTGCCAGAGGTAGTGTAGGAATCTCAATTTAGTGTGTGGGGCATAACACATATCAGTTTGGCTTTGATAAAATTTGAGACTCTGGAATATTAATTTTTGTTCATTTTTCCATAACTCAGAATGTTCTAGATTTTTGTGAAAACTGATCCAAGCCTTAATGATGTTGTATTTCCCTCACATTCCATATTCTATTCCAGGGCAACTATATACTGAGCGACAAGCCAAATGATTTCCTGTAAACCTGGAAATCATTTAATATGCAGGGTGGTAACCTTATAACCAACCAATACAAGTTCCCTATGTGTAAATATGTGGGTTGGCAGAGGGTTAGTGCCCCTCCCTGGAAAACAACTACTAAAAAGGCAAACAAAATACTGTACCTCAGACCAGGATAGACCAACAGGTGTCAACCAAGGACAGTACAAAGGACATGGTACGGCTTTCAACATAAGGGGTGCAAATGATGAGATGAAAGAGAGAGAGAGATTGTCCAGGTGCCTGAGGGTACAAAAGTGTACATATGTGGATTGAACGAGACTAAATGGAGTAGTGAGAGCATGACAGAGTGGGAGTTATCGACGGGGTATATAAGTAGAAGTAGGTGAGAATGAGAGGGCAAAAGAGGATGTACATCTTGTGTGCAAGGGATGGAAGGAGAATATATGAGAGTATGGATCAGCTGGTTCTGGGACTGTGTGGGAAAGAATGAAAGTAGGAATACAAATGTCGGTGGTCGTGCGTGTATATGCGCCAACGGAAGACCGTACAAGCTGAGCGAAAGAAGAGTTCAGGGCAAATGTGGAAGTATGCATGGACAAGTTTGAGAGGAATAAAAGAGAGTTTTTGATTGGATATGAATAGAAAAGTAGGGAATGTGAAGGTGGATGGAGTAGTTGGTGAGTGGGGTGTGCCTGAAGAAGTGAATGAGAATGGCAGTTCTCTAGTGGGCATTTGTGGAATGAGAGGGTTGGCGATAGCCAATACCCTCTTTAGGCACAAAATGATCCACAGGTATATGTTGCAAGTGATGCAAGAGTGGGTGTTGAACTGAATGAATGGAAGACAATGACTGATATGTGTTTGTGGATGAGAGAATGAGAAGGTATGTAATGGATGCAAGAGCATACAGTCTGGGTGAGTGGACTCCCCGACTACCAATTAATTGGTGGTAGTGAAAGTCAAGGTATCAATACAATGAATGAATTGAAGGAGAGAAGGACAGGAGGAAGTAGTTCATACAATATGGGTAGAGGGGTTGCAAGAGGATGGGAGAAAAAAAAAAAAAAGGAAAAATATAAGAGAGAAATGGAGAAGCGATTGGGTAGATATGATTTGAAGCAGATGAGGAGATGGAAGGAGTGTGCAAGATATTCACAGAAAAAATCTGTGCAGCATGTGAAGTGGTGTATGGGTGAAGATAAGACAAAAAGGAGAATGGCATGGTGGAATGAAGAGGTGAAAGAAGCTGAGGTGCAAAAGAAGAAAGCATACGGCATACAGTATTAAGTGGATGGAAAGCAGAGGCATGGAGGAAGTTGAGAGACAGAAGACAGAGTTATATGTAAAGAGGAAGAGAAAGGTGAAAATATTAGTAAGAGAGAGTATGAAGAGGGTGGATGAGGAATTTGGAAGGAATTTGAGGGTAAAGTGGTGGAAATGCAAGAATATGTTCTGGAAGCAGATAAAAAGAGTTAGACTGAGCGATAAAGAATTTAGTAGGGGAGTGAAAGGTAAAAATGGTAGACTGATAGTGGAGAATGGAGAAAAAGTGAGCAGATGAAGAAAGCCCTTTAAGGAAACATGGAACGAAAGTAATGTTAGTATAAGTGGCTGGGGAATGGCTGGGAGAAGGAAGGTGAAAAGGAATAAGAGATCAGTAGGATGGAAGTAGTGGAAGCAAATGAAAAAAGTCAAAATGGGGAAAGCCCCAAGAATTGATAAGTGTGCGGTGAACTGCATAAGTACTGGGGAGAGATAGTAGTAGAATGGATATGGAAGATGTGCAAACTGGCCTGGGAGGAAGGTAGGGTCCTGGAGGATTGGAAGTCACGTATAATTATTCCCCTGTACAAAGGAAAACAGGAAAAAGAAGTGAGTGGTAATCATGGGGGCATTTGTCTTCTTGGTGTAACAGGAAAAGTATATGGTAGGATACTTATTGACAGAGCTAGAGAAATAACAGAGGAATTAGTTGGAGAAGAACAGGGAGGTTTTAGGAAGGGAGGAGGTTGTGTAGATCAGATATTCATCCTATGGTCTTTAGTGGAAAAGTATCTACAGAAGGGAATGAAGTTGCATGCAGCCTTCATGGATCTGGAAAAGGCACATGACAGAGTGGATAGACAAGGAATGTGGAAAATATGAAGAATGTATGGAGTAAATGGGAAGCTGTTGAATGCCAAGAAGAGTATGTAGAAGGGTGCTGCAGTGTGTGTGGATGGTGAACTGAGTGAATTTTTCTATCTGAATGTTGGATTGAAACAGGGATGTCATGTCTCCATGGTTGTTCAATCTGTATATGGATGGGGTTATAGAAGAAATACAAGGTAGGGCACTGGATGTTAGAGTGGCCTTAATGAGAGAGAGGGAAGCATTTGGAAACTTTCTGTTCTACTGTTTACAGATGACACTGTTTTGTTAAGTGATGATGAAGGGGAACTGCAAATCTTGGGGAATGAGTTTGGGAGAGTGTGTAAGAAATGAAATTTAAAGGTGAATGTAGGGAAGAGTAAAGTTAAGGTCTCTGAGAGAAATGTGGTTAGTGAATGCACAGTGAGGTCAGATGATGTGGAAATAGAAAATGTGAGTGAATTAAAGTACTTGTGTAGAGTGATGAGTAAGGATGGAAGTTTGGAGGATGAAGTGCTTGAAAGGGTACAACAGGGAAGAAAGGTTGCTGGTTCTTTGAAAGCAGTGATAAGAAACAGGGAAGTGAGCATGGAAGTAAAAAAGTCGCTAAATGATAGTACTGTACTGTGATACCAACTTTAACGTACGGAAGCGAAGCTTGGACCTTGTTGGAAGGACTCAAGTCAAGAGTGAAAGCAGTGGAAATGAGTTATTTGAGAAGCATGTGGAGTTACATGGAGAGACAGACTGATAATGAGGAAATGAGGGAGCATTATGGTGTGGATGAAGATGTGATAGAAAGCATTAAAGAAATACACTGAGGTGGTTTGGCCATGTGGAAAGGATGGAGAGCAAGAGACTAACAAGGAGAGTGTATGTAAGTGAGGCGGACAGGGGGAAGCCGAGGATGAAATGAAGGGATGGATGAAGGGATGGAGTGGAGAGGTATATGAGAGAGGGGGATGTGAGCTGCGGGGAGGGCAGCAAAATGGCTGGGGACAGGGTGATATGGAGAAGATTTGTTTGTGGCCACCCCTTATGGGATTAAGGCATCCGGCAATAGATAGCTTGATTGACTAATATGAAATCCTGACACCACTTTTGGCAAACTCCTTATAGCTGTCTTAAAACATCAAGAACAAAATGAAAATGCATAACTGGACTGATAGAGTTAATGCAGACCAAATATTCACATCACCCAGGCTATCTGAGACAGTATGGTCAAAAGAGTGTCAAGTCAACCCTATCAGTTCAGTGACAGATTCTTTCATTCCATTCTTACTATATCAGTCCACCTTATTCAGTGAAAGAGATATTTCAAACTGAAAGAATATCTCTAATCCCTTCAATCTGAAATACATCCGTGATTATGTGCTTCAGTTCTACATATCACTCTAGAGCTGGATAAAAATCATCTGGGATTCAGTGATGTACTATATTTTTTACTCTGTTCTCAACGCTGCTGCACCACCATTTTCAACTCGAGAGTCATCAAACTGGAGGGGTCAGATGTAACCTAAATTAATCCCTTGTGTTCCAGATCATTCCTAGGTTGAATACTGTATAATATTATGTAATGACTTTTCAATCTGCATGGGTTAAAAATAGTATTAATTTACCCCTTTCATATTATTCATTGTTCCCAAGTGGAATATAAAGGCATCTTGGGGCAGAAAGAAGGACATTATACGCCATTAGATTGGAGGGGTTAAAATTCGTACTACAGTACAGTTTAATCTCTTGAATCTGGGCGATGTCATCTTTAGATTACTCTTAAAACTTCCAGATTATTTTACTAAATACTGGAAAGTCCTCTTTTATAGAAAGGCTGCAGTCAAACAATAAACACTGTTCACCTCTCCTGCTTCTCTCTCGTCTCTGGATTCACAGATTCTTGAAGATGAAGAATTGAACTGAGGTGCATGTCATCATCTATCTATGTGTATTTCAGTACCTTTGTCCACTGTCTCATCTGGGTACCTTTGAATTCAGCAATGAAAGAGAGAGAGAGAGAGATGAGTGGACTTTGGTATTTGATGGTACATCAATATGTCATCAAACTGAAGAGATTAAGAGGAATACAGTAACTTTCTTTCACCTTGTTGGTCTCTTGCTACTCTGTTCTATTCATCATCCTTCCTCTGCTCAGCATTTCCACTTACACTGCCATGTTTTGACATTTTCAGTTCAGTGACATTCATTTTATTCTTGCAACCACCAGAAGATTTTATTCAACTTAGGCCAAATATTTGATAGCAAAGGGGTTAATAAAGGCTACATTTACTCCTGTAGTAGTTTTAAAATAACTTATAAACTAATAAAACTATCTGGTGGAAGTAATAACACATGAAGTAACATATATTTTCATTTTTGTCTTATCATCTCCATACGATGTTATTCAACCACAGCTAGACTTTTGAACTGGAGGGGTTAGATATAGCCGCAATATACCCCTTCAGTAAGAGAAACCTTCTTTAAGCTGAATAAAGTAGCAGTAAGAATAACAAAAATATCACCAGGATACAAGGGGTTAATTTAGGCTGTGACACAGCAAAATGCTTTCAGTGGTTCATGGAGCAGGCACCTTCCAAGAGCAGTGTCCATTAAATAAGTTGATCTACAATATTTTATAGTCTTTATAAAGGAGCTTACTACCTTAAAACCTGGCTGATCATTAACACCTCACTCTGATGATGAGTTTTATATTCTAGTATTGCTACAACACATTTTCTTTTTTTCAGCCTTGGAATGATATTTTGAACTGGAGGAGTTAGATATGGCCTTTATTAACCCCTTCAGTACTAGATGCCCATCTTGTGTTGAAAAAAATTCTGGTGCTGGTAAGGAAAATATGAAAATCATCATTGGACTGAAATGGTTAACTTACAATTTTATGAATGCTCAGTGTAAAGCACAGAACACTGGCAGAGAAGGCTTCAGTGAGAAACAGGGCAAATTTTTAGAACAGGACATTCATAGATCCCAGCATTTTAAATACATGATACGTAAATAATAACTGATGAAACCTACAACTGTATTTACATTCTCTTGCATATCAGTATCTAGCCTAACCTGATCTAACCTAACCAGTGTAGGTTTAGAGGCCAAGGTATGAAAACAAGCATAAATATTCTATGGGAAATAAAGTTGGGTTGTGAGAGAAGTTTATACAAAGAAGGTGGTGATCTAATTAGAGAAATACACAGCACAGTATAAAACTATAAAATCCATGAATGTACAGCCCTAAAAAAATTCCACAAACAGTATACTTTCCACTGCCAAAGCTTCATTACAGTGTTGGCTATGTAAGTAGTGTTTCTTGGATAATTTATTTTTCCTAACTCATGGCAACAGTACAGCCCAGTCCTGATTTTCCATGAACAGCATCAAAATTTCAAAGCCCCCAAAATATCAGCTTTTAGGAAAAATTAAAACATTAACAGCCTGTTCCACACCATAAAGTTCCCTCATATGTGTGGGGGCAGCGTGAGTTCAAGTTCCACACAGATAAGGTTTCTTTACACTAGTGTGTTATTACAATCTGTCATTACTATATATACAGCCTACCTCATACTGCCCCTTTTCCGCTGCAGGGGCCTGAGGCAAGGCTACCACTGATCAGAATATTTAAGGACTCGAACCACTGTGTGTTTATTTCTTCCGTTTAAATAATTCATGGTACTGTACTATGACATCAATAAATATGAGCTTTTTTAGTTAGATCAGCTGAACTTTCCATGAGCAAGGTTTTCACAAGGTTATACACAGAAACTTTACTGTCAGTTGCTCTCCTTCCACCCTCAACACAAAAACAAAAAACTGCATTCCTGTTGGTCAAGGAGGCTCCCCAGCATAGATATACCGTATAAACATAGATCCCGCACAAGGAGGCGAAACATGCGTCAGCTTGGCCGCCATGTTGGAAAGGTCGAGTGCACGTCGTCTGCTATGGTCTACTCTACAACTGTACCGCCTTTAACTTCTCTGAAATGCTACAGAGTTACATTAACAAGTGAACAACTGACACCAGACAACAGGGAATAATTTTTCAAGGATAAGCATACACACTTTGTACTATAAAATCGATACAAACGTCATATAGCCCTGCACTGCTCAGACTGGTGTATGCAGGTGTGCAGTGCTTCCACGCTCAGTTTAGCTGTACTATACACAAACTAGTCAATGTGAATAACAGCTAATCTTATAATATAACACTTGACAGTACCATAATGCATTAAATTCTATTTCACTATGGTAATCAGTGTACAGTACTCAGATTCTCACGTACTGAGCCACGTAAGATAAAGGTCAAGAAAGCCCTCGCCACCTCCCTTTCATTTGTTCTTGAATTTTTTTGTTGGGATGGCACTGTGTACACATTATGCAAGCAAAATTAGGGTATGGTGAATATGTTAGAAAAGTACTTACTCCAGAAAAGCAATGTTGGGTCACAGTGGTATATATTCTGGTGCAATGACTACCCTTACACAACCTAACCATCTATGAACCTAACAATCTCAGAGGTTTAACATTTCCAAGATCATCTGGGGATATGTAGTTCTATGTTTATTTCAATTCATAAGATTCTAGCCATTAACTATCAAGCCTTTAAAATTTCTGTGAAACTTTCATCAAATATTTTCACCCCCTCCCCACCCCCAAAAAAAATATATATATAGGAATTATCTTCCAAGGTTCTGATACTTCTTCCACCTCTGTCTTCCCCTAAAATCTGATATATAATTCATTCATATTGCCACACTAGTTGAGTGGCGAGGGGAGGGCTTTCTTGAATTTAACAATTGTTATTGAGTGTTTCCCTGCTTCGTGTCCTTGTAAGCTGTAAATTGTAACACTCCCTGAATTCCATTATACATATACATTTGATATTTTACATAAATAAAAGGATACTATAACCAATATTTTTACTATGGTGGCATATAATTTACACATTTTCACAATCATTCTTTTATTTCTTTATAAAACTCCATTTCAATTACCTTTTGATTCACATATTTTAAATTATGCTAAAAATTATTCATTAGGTTTGTCATGAGTCATATTATACTGCACGGAGATTTCAGCAATAAAGTCACTGCAGTTGGCTCAGAAGCACATGTTGCATGGTGTTGTTAATGTGGATTGCTTTGGAGATGTGCTTGTGGCAAACACAGACCAAGTAAGAAAAGATGCATTTAATAATACTTTAGAATATTTTATGAGCTTTAAAGTAAACCATCACATACAGTAATCCATGCAATATTAAGAAAGTTATGGCCAGAAAACATCAGCACCTGCACCCTTTGCCCATTGATTCCCATTGTTTATTTTCAGTCCGATGACCTTGTCAACATGGCGGAAGTATTGATGTACATCAGCTCTATGCAGCAAAGGACGATATGGCATCTATGTGTATATATACCTATGCTCCCCAGCACCTCCTCTCTACCATCTAGTTTCTGGAAATGGCACATTAAATATTGCATGTCAGTATTCTTTTGCATGCTGTTTATGTTTCATTTGCTCAACATTTATTTTCTCATATCTTTTCAGTATACAAATGGAAATGGTTTACAAGAAAACTTATCGATCTGTAGACACTGACACACACACACACACACACACACACACACACACACACATACACACACACCACTCACTGGCTCAGTGGTAATGTTCTCGCTTGCCATCTGGTAGACTGGAGTTCGCGCTTCGCTCAGGTTGAGAAAAGTTTCATTGATGAAGTGGGTGGTTACTTTCCCCCTTGAGCAAGGGGATGGGTGTGTGCAGAGTGAAGGTCATGGCATTATCCTCAGATCGGATTATATGAGCCCTCAGCTCCGTTCTGGGAGGGTAAAAGCTGACGATCACGACCATCAAGTGATCCTGACCGACCCGGTGAATTACACACACACACACACACACACACACACACACACACACACACACACACACACACACACTCCCTAAAGAGGCAGTTATACAAGCTGAAATAATGAACAAATACTTCCCATCTGTCTTCACTAGAGAAAGTAAGTCTGTGAAGGCAGAGGGAGTGACTAGAAATGTATTGTTAAAAGATGAAAAACTTAAAGTGCAAGAAATGTACAAATTACAGGAAACTCAAGATGTGTGGATGGCCTCAGGGCCAGATTGTATCTCTAATTGGATACTACAGGAATGCAGAGAACAACTGGTGGATAAGATTCACAGTTTAACTGTGTGTTCTCCTAAAAAGGGAAAGTGCCTCAGGAATGGAACAGGGCCACTGTGATGCCAATTTGCAAGAGAAGGAACAAGGAAGTACCCCTAAATTATAGACCAGTATCCCTGACCAGCATGGTCGCAAAATTGTGTGAGAGAATCCTGAAAGACAGATGGATAAAATATCTGGAGGATATGGACATTTTGGCAGAAAGTCAGTTTGGATTCACAAGTGGAAGATCATGTGTTTCCAATTTGAGCCTCTACTCAAGGGAGATTGACATGCTACAGGAGAGAGACGGTTGGGTGGATTGTGTGTATTTAGATTTGGAGAAAGCCTTTGACAAGGTACCCCACAAGTGTCTAATGTGGAAATTGGAACACACAGGACGAATGAAGGAGAACCTCTTGGAGTGGATGACAGACTTCTTGAAAGACAGACAAATAAGGACAGTAATAAAAGACAGGATGTCTGGATGGAGGGAAGTAAAAAGTGGAGTCCCACAGGGCTTGGTGTTAGTGCCCATAACGCTCCTGATTTACGTTAATGATATGGTAGATGGAATGAACAGCTATGCATGTCTGACAATGCAAAGATCATGAGGAGAGTAGAAGTTAAAGAAGGCTGTAAAATACTGCAGGAGGACCTGGATAGAATTCGTGATTGAGGCCAGATGTGGTAAATGAAATTCAATGCAAAAAAATGTAAAATATTGGAAATGGGTTAAAGTACCAAGAGACCATCACTGAATTATTTGATGGGTAATGAACCAATCACAAAAGCGAGAGAAGAGGAGGACTTGGGGGTGCTGGCCCAGGATAATTTGTCACCTGAAAAAGACACTAACAAAATAGAGAGACATATAATCTCTTAACTAACATAAGAGTAGCATTTTATTTCATGGATGAGGAGATGATGAAAAAACTGATACTGGCCATGATCCACCCCAGGTTGGAATATGCAGCACTACTGTGGTCCCCACATAAAAAGAAAGATCTAAACAAGATCGAGAGAATACAAAGAACAGTAACCAAGAAGGCCTCTAGCCTGGCAGATGTTGTGTAGAGAAAGGCTGGAAAAGCTAAAGCTGCCTTCTTTAGCAGAAAGGAGAGAGAGGCAACATGATTGCAGTGTTCAGGGCCATGATGGGAGTAGAAAAAATTGACAGAGAAGAACTGTTTGTATGGGATGGGAGAGTAACAAGAAGACACAGAATGAAACTGAAAAAGCCATGTTGCTAGACAGATATCAAGAAATATAGTTTTCTGTATAGATGCACAGACCTGTGGAATAGCCTGTACAATGAGATCGTCCAGTCTAAAAACTTAAATGAGTTCAAAGAAAACTCTGACCAATTGAGAAACAGAGACGGGACCCCATGAGCGGAGCTCATTTCCTGTATATCATAACTAGGTAAATACACTAGATAAACAAACAAACAAACAAACAAACAAACAAACAAACAAACACACACACACACACACACACACACACACACACACAACATGCAGTATGAAAGTATTAATATGCCATATGAAGAAAAAAAAAATGGTGAGAAACAGCCGCTACAGAGCATCCACAATTGATGAAGATACAGGTCAAAAAAATAATCTCTTGCCCCCTACCCCCACTCAGCAGTTTATCTTTGGACTGAAATCTAACCTGCAGAAGCGTGGCAGCTTTGTTAGACCAGTGGATCACGGACAAAACTACCAGAGATACATTCATGCCTGGGTTCCAGATTCTGCAACACATTTTTGACAAATTCCCTGTCATAACTGGCTTCATCTTCCAGGGTGAACATGGAAAGGTAAGTGCAAATGTCTTTCCAAGTTTCTTTTTTCTCTTACATAAATAAATGTTGATTATGAGGATGAAATTATTGTAGGTTATTTATGCTTTTTGCAAGAAGGACATAAAGAGAAGAGTGTTGTGTCATCCCTTGTTTCTTGTTCCTCTTAAAAAAAAATAAAAACAGATTTTGGTTATGGCAGTTAACTGACTGTTGGTTATAAACAGTATATGTTTCCTTCAGAAAGAAAGCTGACTGACTGTAGGTTATAAACAGAATATGTTTTCTTCAGAAAGAAAAAGCAGGAAATAGGAGTGTTGTATCTTTCCATTTTTCTAGTTCCTCCTACTAGAAAAAATTTTTGGTTGAGAGCAACTTGAAGGTAGGTTATATACTGTATATGTTTTCTACAGGAAGAACAAAGAAAGAACAGTGTTGTGTATCTTCCTATGTTTCTTGTTCCTTGTATAAAAAAAATTTGGTTATGAGAGTAAAGTGACCACAGATTACATGTTTTCTGCAGGAAGAATAAGGAGGAAGAAACAGTGTTGTATCTTCCCAGTTTTCTTGTTTCACTCATGAATACAAATCTTAAGTTATGATAATGAATTGACTGTAAATACTGTTCGAGTATCACATCCCCAGCTCCCAACTTCTTTGGCATGCTGCAGGTTTATCTGGAGACACTGGGCTGTGTTATACATGGTTTTGGAGATTTTGTAAAACCTCAGTACATTACACCTTAATACTCTCGTTTAAGTTTTAAGATAACATTAGTAGCATACAAGAGAATGTTTAGGTGTAATTATAATCACATAACTTTGCTATGCTACTGATGCATATTGTATCATGTATCAAGATGACATAAAGAGCATACAAAAGAATGCTTGGGTGTAGCATGCAGAATAAACTGGTATGGAAAAGGTACTATGAAGCCTTCAGTATCACTTAAAATATCGTCCACATGGCAATAAGTAAAGACGTGTAACAAAATCTCCAAAGCCAGATAAAATACAGGCCATACATAGTGCTGCTGCTACAACTCAGCATCACATGAGTATCCTTTACAATGCACCTCTCAAAAAATTCAGTATTATACATTAGATCCCTTCACTCCCATGATGTATTTATTCATTTTATTTTTGCTTCCACCAGATGATTTTATTCAGCTCTGAATAGATTTTACACTAAAGAAATTACATACAGAAATTCACTTTTAATCTCTTCACTATGAAACGTCTCCCTCGAGTTGAATAAAAGTTTCTCTTATCAGCTATAATAAAATAAAGTACATCACTGGACTGAAGGAGTCAACCCCCTTCACGAAGGTGACGCCATTTATTTCTATTTGTGCTATATCCAGGCAGTTTTATTCAGCTTAGGATAGACTCTGAGTTGAAGGGGTAAGATACAGCTTTGATAAACCCCTTTACTCCTTTAAGCTGAATTTAATCACCTGCTAGCAGTAAAAATAAATATAAAAAGATGTCACCTGACAGGAGGGGCTAAAATTATAAACAAAAGATATGATTCAGAAGTAAAGATATAATTCAGATGTATCATAATATCAGTATGTAACTACACTATATACAATTATTTACACTGTGACTATGGTACCTACACTTCATGAACTTTGATTATGAATGGCAGTTGACCAGTACCATTTATACCTGCAAATGAGGTACCATACTGGCACACCACATCATATCTTATTATTGTTCTGGCAATCTCATACATACACCTGCATATACAAGCACACATGCATGCAAACACATCTTATCCATCACAAGAATCATACTTAAGATATTTACTTTACTACCATGTACAAGACTAACCACTGAAGATGGCAACAATAAACATCATGTAAATGACTTGACATCTCTACCATTTTGCTTCCTGTTTCAACCATCAAGTCAAAGCTGCTGTGTTAGAGTACTCCCTTGGTTTTCACAGCTTCAGTTATTTGCAAGTTAAATAAGCCATCTCAAAATACTCTTGCTTGAAGTGTTATTCTGAGATGGTCAAACAGTCTGTTAAATCATTGCAAAATATATATACTTTAAACAAGTACATTTTAACATTTGCTTATGTTGTGGGGCACTGCAAAGGAAGTCTGTTAAATCAATGCAAAATATACTTTAAACAAGTAAATTCTAATATTTGCTGATATCATGAGGCACTGCAAAGGATTTTAGGCAATCACAGTTAAAAATTATTAGCAGAGGGGACACTTTTTGGGGGGTAGGGAGGGAGGGGAGGCGATTATTTGTGGATTTTGACACAAGTGTGTGTCTGTTACTCATCCCCCGTGGATATGCTTGAACCACTGTTCTGAAGTCAGGCCAGACACTGTTCTGCTATTGATCCCATGTAATCCAGTACTACCTGTTTCATGGCCTGATCGTCGGCAACTAAACTGGCAACCCCGCTGATTTAGGCCAGTGTGAAGAGGGTGATTCGACACCCTGCAGGACGAAAAACAAGACCTGTCAAAGGGCAGATGAGCAATTTATGCCAACAGCCATCTAGCAAGGTAGGTGGAGCTCATTAGCTTTGGTTGGTAAGCCACCTAGGAGAAGGAAAACTCTGAGGTAAAACCTGGATAGCCATAGTCAGGGATTCCATGGCCCTGTCCACAGGCTAAAGGTGAGCTCTCTCCTGATTTGGGAGGTTGGGGTGGGGTTTGCATCCCCTCCCTGTAAAAAAATGACCCCGTGTGCAACAAGAGAAGGAAGAGGGACAGGGGTCAGTGCTTCTTGCCTGACCCTTGCCCAGTTCTACTAGGGTGTCCTCCCTTGGGTGCCAGCCTGGCAGGGCTTTTGGGGCAATGTCATGCTGACGCCCACTGTGATGGTTGCTGGGTAAAGTCTACAGGACCCCAGCAACCAGATGATGGTCACGCTCCTCACTGGCCTAGACCAGTGGGGGTGCCGGTTTAGCTGCCGATGATCCGACCATGGAACTGGTAGTACTGGATTGCATGGTACCAGTAGCAGAACAGTGTCTGACCCCTAACCCAGACCCTCCTTTTGATTCACATCGTGGTAGCGCCGAGGACACACAAGCCCAAGGCCCCAAGTGCGGGTTTAACCTTCGGAAGGCACTGCAGGTGAGGGCTTGGAATGTTCTAAGCCTTTCAAAGGATGATCAACTGCCTTTGCTGTTACAAGAGTTGGGGCAATTGGGGGTCAGCATTGCTGCACTCTCTGAAAAGAGGTGACCTGGGCATGGTGAGATCAGTAGCAATGGTTACACATACTACTGGTCTGGCTGTGATGATGGTGCCCATCTTAGGGGTGTTGCTGTGGTAACTGCTGCTCGCTTTGTCTCCTGTGTCGACAGGGTTACTCTGGTTGATGAGAATATAAGGCTGGTGACAGAACCATTCCTCGGGCTTCATTTCTCTTATTGCAGCAAATGCTCTAACTCAGATTAATGATCTTGAAGAGAAAGAGCTATTCTACACCAAACCTAACTCTGTTGTGGAACAGTGCCCCGCACGAGATACACTCTTGGTCTTAGGCAACTTGAATGCAGTTGCTGGCACTGACAAGGAGAGCTTCAGGAATTGTGTACAACCCTATGGCTCTGGAACCAGGAATTCCAATAGTTTTTACCTTCTGGATTTTGCAAAATCCCATAAGTTAACTGCTGGATCCAGGATCTGGTGGCCAAATCTTCATTGCTGGACTTCGAATCCCAATACCGGAGGGGCTGCTAAATAGAATGATTACATTCTTGTTAGTTTTCGCTGGAAGATCCGTCAGAACAGCTGGGTTTTCAGGAGTGCAGAGTTCTTTGCTACTGATCACAGACTTGTTGTTGATGCCTAAAGGCTACAGATCAAACCTGAGAGATTCTCAAGATACCACCAACAAAGGTTCCATCTTGAGAAACTCAGGAATGAGGAGTGTGCATATGAGTATGCAGTGGCAGTCTCAAATCAGTTTGAATCGCTCAGTGCTGTTGAGGATCCTGTTGAACAATGGAATACCTTTAAGTGTGCTACCCTAGCAGCAGCTGGTGTTTGTACTGGGGACTGCCCGAGATCAAGGAGAGGATTCATTTTGCAGAGGACGCTGACCACAACTGAGAAGAGTCGTGCTGCTGGGGATCGGGAACAGCACAGACTGCTGTCTTGACGGGCATGAGTTTTGCTAAGAAGGGACAAGGAGAGGTATGTCAGGAAAATCAATGAGGAGGTGGAAGGATGTTTTCATGCAAATGACCTTTGATCTGCCTACTGAGCCCTGAAGAAGCTCCACTCCACATCCGCCACTCAGTTTAACTCTGTTCGGACAGCAGAAGAATGGCTTGTGTCCGGGACGAGTGAGAATGGAGCTCGTTGGGCTGAGTATTTTGAGCAGCAGTATATGGCTGAACCTCTCAGTGGAGAACTTCTGTCGGCTGGCATATAATATATATATATATATTTTTTTAAATAACAGAACAGAGGAAAGGAAACAAATGAATAAAAAAAATATCCATTCACCAGATTACTGGTGTCCTCCATTCATAAAAAATCTGTTAACATTTGGACCTGAACAGTTGTAGGTTGAAATTTAAGGGGGGGAAAACCCTAGGGAAGCAAGTTCCAAAGAGATGCAGTTCGGGGAATAAAAGATTTCCGATAGGCAGAAGTTCTGCAATACGGCAGTGTGACATTCCAGTCATGAGTGCTAAAAGATGTCCATGTAGTACAGGGGAATGAATGGAGAGATGACACAATGGATGCAACTTCCTCTGAACATTTGCCATAAAAATACAGTATCTGTAAAATAATGCAAGGGAGGCAACATTCCTTCTTACCTGTACGGGAGGTAGTTTATTTGTAACAGCAGGGATATTTATAATTTTAACTGCTTTGGTCTGAATTTTGTCTAGTTGTTTGCTGTCCCACCAACTGATGAAGACATGCCTTCTCTAGATGAAATAAAGAAGGCAGTGGCTACACTGAAAAGTGGTAGAGAAGTTGGTGTTTGTGACATTCCATCAGAGCTGATCAAAGGTGGGGGCAAAGCCATGATCAGGGGGTTACATGGAGTCATAGAAGCCATTTGGCAGACTGGTATCTTTCCTTCTGACTGGACAAAGGGTTTAGTCACCTCTATCTGGAAAGGAAAGTAGACCAGCTTGACTGTAGTAACTAACGTGGTGTTACAGTGCTCAGTTTTCCAGGCAAAGTTCTTGCTCACATTCTCCTGATGCATATCTGGGACCATTTGCTAAGGTTCCAGAGGCCTAAGCAATCCGGATTCACGCCCAAGAAGTCTACTGTTGACCGTATCCTAGGTCTTTGAGTTCTTGTGGAACACTGTCTTGAGTTTCGACAAGGTCTGCTAGCAGCCTACGTGGATCTGAAGAAGGCATTTGACTCAGTAAATTGGGAGGTACTGTGGGAACCCCTGCAACTCCGTGGGATCCCCGCAGGGATAATCCAACTGACTGCTGGCTTGTACTCAAACACTGAGAATGCTATCAAGTGTGTGTGTATGTGTGTGTGTGTGTGTGGGGGGAGGGAACATCTGACTTCTTCCCTGTAAGTTCTGGTGTAAGACAGGGATGTGTCCTTGCCCCCACACTTTTCAACATACTTACAGTACGGATTGGGTATTGGACCGGGCTGTGGGTCAAAGTCACTGTTGGGTATCAAGTTGCAATTTCAGAGTTGCCAACCTTGATTTCTCTGATGATGCAGTTATCCTAGTGGAGTCACTGGAGACACTACCTAGTGCTCTTGAGGAATTTCATGAGAATGTGAAGCCACTGGGATTAAATGTCTCTTGGGCCATGAACAAGGTCCAGGAAATTGGTGGCTTGTTGGATGAAGCACTTTAGTCTGTCCAAGCATGTCGTGACGATATAGAAGTCTTGGAAAGATTAACTTATCTTGGTATTGTGATCCATAACAATGACAGATCAGACGGTAGGATCTCTTGTCGCACTGGTCTGGCCTACGGGGTTATGGATTCACTCAATTCGGGTATTTGGTGCTGTTGTTATTTGTGCAGAATGATGAAAGTTCGCATCTTCAAGGTGCTGGTGCTCACTGTCTTACTTTATGGCTGTGAGATATGGACACTAAACAGTGACCTGAAGTGACAAACTGACTCCTTTGGTACTAAGGGTCTTTGCAGGGTCATGGGATATTGCAGGCACAACCGGGTGCATAATGGGGAACTACTCCGTGAGACTGAACTGAGGCCTACTGCCTACATAATATGTCAATGCAACAGCTATATAGGCATGTGGCCAACTTCACTGAGGCTGATCCTGCTCACAAGGTGATCTCTGAATGAGTTAATCCAGGGTGGAGGAAGCCAAGGGGAAGGTCACATAACTCATGGCTGGAGCAGGTTGATCACTCCTGTCGGGAGATACTTGGAGAAGGAAGAGTCGCTGCCTGGAGGGTTGCACAAAGGGACTCGCGTGGGTGGAGTTGGTGGGTGATTGAGGCTATGCGCCCTGCGGAGTTTCCCCCATCTTGACTGATTGATTGACTGTGCTGACACTTTAACTGCTCGAATTTCTCTTGACTGAGCCAAGTTGCCTGGTGCTAATCTAAATGAATTCCTAGGCACACCAGTAGCAGAAGAGAGGAGACTTGGGCTAGTTGCTGAAGCATTTGATTACTATGCCCTCTCTCAATCAAACAAAATTGTCAGGTGTTGCCTTGAATATACAGCAATACCCAGGTGTTCAGTTGGGTACAAGAGCCCATTATTTGCCCCTCCTGCTTCTTTCTCTCACTGCTGGATTCATTAAATGCTTGAATGAGACAAAATGGATAAAGAAGCTGAACTTCCCACAGCTAGAAGATAATATGCACCTCAGTCCACTCTGTTACATTTAAGCATCCATGAATCAGTGATGGAAAAGAAGCAGGAAAGGTGCACACACCTTTGTATTTGACAGAAATGGGGTAAAAAGACTGAAGTACATTACATCGTCTGTTCCCTCAGCAGCCTGATCAGTGGTCCTAGAATCAAAATATTAGAGTTGCTGCATCTCTCCTACAACTGTACACTAGCCACCCACGTCTCTGCCCATCTTCTTTCCCCTCCCCTGTCTGAAAGGAAGTGGTGGCAAAGGTTTTGTCAAACAAAGACTGCTGTTGGTGGCTTGAAGTTTTTCTAGATTGCATAAGTAGCTGAGCCACTATGAACTGCTACTCGTATACATCTAGCAATGATCCAAACTGCCACTTTATCATTCCACAGGCGCTGGAGAGGGATGCTTTCATATGATGGCACTAACGTACTGGTGCTGGGCATCTTCACTGCCCAGTTATACAAATGTCCCTTGAATGGAGGATGACTGACTATGTAAGGGTAGTTTCAGCCTGCAGTCCACTGGTTTACTGTCAGGTACGCCTGGGGCCACAGCAACAACACTGAACAACAGGTCTTATGTTCACTGTGAAATCCTTGCTGTGACTTCCCTCATTCAAGGGTAGAATTAGAGGATAAGCATCTATCCATTCATCCAATCCTACATTGCCCCATGAGGAGCGTAGGAGCCCGGGGCTAAGCAGATTGGTCCTGACATTTAAGATGAGAGTGAACAAAGATGAGAGCAAAAACTATGAAAAGTATACACATGGACATACTCTTGCCAGTTCAGTAGGCTCTCTAGTACCTCTACCTTAAAAATTTATTTTGCATGTTACTCCTTAACATCCACTTATTTATAAAGTTTTAACACCTTCAATCAGATAACACTTGACTGAAGGGTTTAAATGATATCAATAGCATACAAGAGAAATCCAAAGTCTAAAAGGCGATATAAGTCCCCACAAGAGGTGCTACACACATTCTTAACCAACAAGAGTATGAATCCAGCACTCTCACAAGCTCTCATCTGATACTCTGATTATGCTTTGTATTACACTACACACTGGACTGGCTAAATCACATATTGGATACATGCAATCCTCGTTAAAAGTAGAGGATCGTAAGTTCTAAAATATCACAATTTTTTTACATACAAATTGCTTTCACAAATTTTTACAAACAGTTGTTTTCACAAATTTTTTCATCCAACTGTTTTCACAATTTTCTATAAAAAACAGCTGCTGATGGAAAGTGCTGGAAGCTGACAAATCAGTTTCATGGGTAGCAATGGAGCTTAAACAGATAAAAATTTTTTAATCCACTGAGGTCAGGGATGCCTTTCTCATTTTATTCTTGCCATCACATGACTTTTACCCAGTTTAGGATAGAATTTTTAACTGGATGGGTTAGATATAGCCTTAATAAACCCCTCCAGTCCAACAGGACATTCTGATGTTGAGTAAAATCATCTAGTAGTAACAAGAATAAACCAGAAAGGAAATAACCCAATTCCAGTGATTAATTACACTGAGGGTTTAATAGGAAAATATATATATATAGAGAGAGAGAGAGAGAGAGAGAGAGAGAGAGAGAGAGAGAGAGAGAGAGAGAGAGAGAGAGAGAGAGAGAG